>FIZV01073121.1:0-11531 GCA_900050545.1 Trionymus perrisii
TTTGAATTTTTGAAAAAAAAAAAAATTACCTTTATAATAGATTCATTTTGTTGATTTTTTTTTATTATTATTTTTTTTTCATCATCAGGAAAAAAACTAAAAAAGACTTTGACTTGAACCAAATGAAGCCAAATTTTTAATTATAAATAAAAATAAGCTTTCGATTATCGGTTCTTCAGTTTTTTTTCTTCCATAAAAATATCAAGTACAGTTCGTATCAACTAATTAAATTCCTGTTCCATTCTTTTTCCTGAAAATATCCAGAAAATTAAAGTTCCATCTTTTGGCGACATATTCACGTTGAAGTTGAATTGAAATCATCGAGTTATCATTCAAAATATTTCCATTGTCAAATCAAACAAACGAAGAACAAAAAGAATCGCAAGTAGGTATAAATGATTAAAAATAATATATTTTTCAACATCATAAACATAAATATATTTTACAACAAAATTCTTAGATATAAATATTAAAACAGTACAGAAACACTCGTATGTATTACCATAACAAACAATAGATACAATATGAATCCTTCGTACGAATAAATAAAAATAAATAAATAAAACAAAAAAGTTATCAACAATTATAAGTTACACGAGTGTATAGTGATTGCACTATTTTTCAAAATGACAACATTTCTATTTACAACGGAAAGACGATTAATAACAGTGCTTTGATAGTTTTCTTTCGTTAAATAACATTTATACAAATAGAAATATTAAAATGACAATAAACATTCTTTATATACAATATACGAGATGTTTTTAATAAATTATACAATTTTCCAATTTTTTTATTTTTAGGTCTTTCTTTTAGTGCGGTATGTTTACAAGCATACAAATTTGTTTCTTGGCACATCGCTTTCTTTTTTTAGCATTTATGCAATATAAAATTATACACCATTATAACGCTGACATGAATAAATATATCACAGGAAAAAACATTATTAACAGTCCAGGAATGAAAGTTTTGGATATTAATTCTAAACATCACTCGTTTGTCAATTTTCATACAATTCAGATCGCGTTATAATTTGTCATGAAAATAAACATAACACGGAAGAATAAAAAAAAAATTAAAATGAATTCAATCGTTTTATATTTTCAAAGTGAAAAAAAAAATCTATTCGTTTAAATTGAAAATTCAAGTAATAATATATTATCGCATAAGATGAAAAATGTGTATTAAAAATATAAAAATCACTTAAAACAATACGTTTAACATATAAAATATCACAAATAAATGATCATATTTTTTTAAATTACGGAGATACTAGTTAACCTTACTTATAGAAAAATAACGAAAGTTACATTTTGAAATTCTCTTTTTTTACTCTAAAACCACACACACAAGTCCGAGTATTATACTCGACTTTTCTCGCTCTCTCTCGTATACATAAAAACAAAAATAAAAACAACAATAACAACAACAACAACAACAACAAATAATTTATATGGCACCGGTGCTACTAAAAAGTACAAGCTTGATAAGTGCGGGGGTGAAAAGTTTACAACGGTTGGATATTTGAGAATGGCGCTGTGACGTAATTGCTTTTTATTAAACGGGCTTAAACGAGACTGGATTTTTATAAAAGCAATGATTCGCTTGTACAAATATAGGGATCAGAAGAGTCAAATGGTAGCAATCTGAATTATAAATCAATAGGGCGATATAACTTATCCTCGAGAGAAAACAGCAAAAATATATTAATTTTCATTATCCCTTCTTATTATTATTAATTGTCACACTTCAAGCTTCATTTGACCTTATGGTTGGAACTAGTTTCAATAGTAAAACCTCTCTGTGTGTATAAACGTTTCACGTGATACATAATTTTTCAATTACAGGACAAAGTACACAGCGTGTAGAAAATATGCGTTCATAGCGAGCGTTCTCGTGTGCCACTGTTCGTTGCTTGTACGAACTAAATATCATCTATTCCTATTCGTAATGATGTTATATAGGTGGTCGTATTTTACAGTCGAAATAAATAGATAATTAAATAAATAGAGAAGGAAAACAACGTACACATTGAGATCAGCGCAATTAGGTATATAACTAACCGTACACAAGAAGTTTGCAGCTAATTTGTTATACAGGGTATTCGTGAAATGGAGGTTCAAAATTTGAGATTTGGATGTGAACGAGTGCCCATGTTGGTTTTGAAGGGGCGAAGGTTTACAAGAATTTCGAAATTCCTGATTTAGTCGGACAATACATGAAACTGTTTTTTTCTTCTCTCTTTAATTTTTGACTCTTTTTTTTTTGAAAACCAAAACCTTTTTTGGTTTCGGTGACCTAAATAGTTTTTAAACTTTTCGAAAAACAAAACCTGTGCTTCATTATTTTAATTGATAATTGTTTCCAATTTTTAGAATTTTTTTCAAATAATGATTTTTTTTGGTAGTCATTTTTATTTTTATTTTTATTTTATAAAATCCTAAAAATTTCAAAAAAATCAAAATTTTAGAAAATTTTCAACATTTTTGATAAAAGTTGAAAATTAAAAATCGATTAAATACAAATTTTGTAAAAATTTTAAACTTGAAAAAATTCAAAATTTTCAAAATTTTAAGTACCTAGGTATTTTTGATGGAAACCGAAAATTTAAAATTTGTAAAATCCTAAAAATTTGAAGAAATTCAAAATTTAGAAAATCTTAAACATTTTTTATGAAAACTGAAAATTTAAAATTGATTAAATCTTTGTAAAAACATACAATTTGAAAAATTCAAAATTTTTTAGAAAATTTTCAAAATTTTTGATGAAAACTGAAAATTTAAATTGATAAAATCTTAAATTTTTTTAAAAATTTCAAGCTTGAAAAAATTAAAAATTTAAAAAAATCAAAAATTGAGAAAATTGAGAAAATTTTAAAAATTTTTAATGAAAAATGAAAATTTAAAATTTGTAAAATCCTCAAAATTGAAAAAATATTGAAATTTTAAAAGTTTTAAAAATTTAGAAAATTTTCAACATTTATTTTTTGATGAAAACTGAAATTTTAAAATTTTGAAAATTTTGAAAATTATGTAAAAATTTAAAACTTGTAAAAATTCAAAATTTAAAATTTTTTCAACATTTTTAATGATGGCTGGAAATTTAAAATTTATCAAATCTTGAAAATTTTGTAAAAATTCAAAACTTGAAAAAATTCAGCATTCAGAAATTTTTCAATATTTTTGATGAAAACTAACAATTTAGAATTTATTAAATCCTAAAAATTCGCAAAAGTTTAGAATTTGAATATTTTCAAATTGTAGAAAATTTTCAGTTTTCATAAGAAAAGCTGAATATTTTCATGAAAACTAAAAATTTTAAATTTATTAAATCCCAAAAATTTGTAAAAATTTAGAATTTGAAAATTTTCAACATTTTTCACGAAAACTGAAAATTTAAAATTGATCAAATCTTAAAAATTTCGTAAAAATTTCAAACTTGAAAAATTCAAAATTTAGAAAAATTTTGACCTTCTCGATAAAAACTAAAAAAATGAAAATTTATTAAATCTTAAAAAATTTGTAAAAATTTGAAACTCGAAAAAATTCAAAATTTGATTAAAATTGAAAACACATCAATCTATTTGGCTGAGAGAATACAAATTTTCAACGCTGTGTAGTGTCTTCATTTACAAAGATAGGCATCATATTATGTACATCAATTTTTTTTCCAGCGATGCTTATTCCAAATCAATTTGATCTTTCACTCCAGGAACACCCTGTAGGGTATGTTTACCAAAAAAAAATTAATTAGCTTTGGCTTGAATCCACGTAGATCAGCTTCGGTCATATCCGGAAAAACTCTTATCGACTCTTTTTTCAATTTGAAGATTTACACCAAAAATGAAGAATTTTCAATACCAATAAAAGGAACAAAAAAATTAATAGATACAGAAGTAGGTACAATAAGTTGCCTAATTTTTGCCTAAAAAAACCGAATATAACCGAAGCTCGACGTTCATACGTTTCACCAATGGGATTTTTTTCCAGCTGCTATGCTGCTGATTAATGAAAAATACAACCATGAAGGTGTGATCGAGGTACAAAATAAATTATTATAAAATTACATTTAACTCTTATACGTATAAAAAAATTAATTAATTCGCAAAAATAATAGTATATCACGATAATAATCAAAGCACCCGGCAATCATGGTACCAGTCGGCACTAGAATGAAAATTTCAACACACACGAAAAAGTAGAGAGAAAAAGAGAAAGGGCGAGGGAAAGGGAGAGGGCTAAACAAAAGGAAAAAACAAAGAAGTGGGGAACAAAATAGAACACAGAAGAGAGAAAAAAATTGAAACGAAAGAAGAAGTAAAAATAAAACCATACTGTATATAAATTGGCGACATAAACTTTCACTCCCTGGAAGATAATATACTTTTAATAGAGGCAACTTCGGAGGCGAGTCGAGCTACGGTGGATTTGAGGTGGACCTCGTCCAAGCTGACAATATCGTGTACATTGGGAGACGTAGGTGGTTTAGTAACATTCTTGGAAGCTTTGGTTTTGACGCTCCAATCGAGCCCCAACGAGATACCGGAATCTCTTTCGTCGCTGCTGCCTTCGGCGTCCCATGGCGGACTACCTCTGGCCGACACCGGTTCCTGTTTGATTGCCTGCAGTGAGAGTAGAGCAGTGGCTGCGACGTCTTTATCGCCCAGATGACTCTTATGGCGTAACTTATGAGGAAGCGAATTATTGGCTGCGATGGCGGCCGAGGATAGAGTTAGCGAAATAGGCGCCGAGTTTTCGTCGCTGCTGGCGCCGGACAGTTCGTACGGCGATGGCGGTCCGCTGCTCCGTGATCGACTCAGATTGAGCACGCTGTTGCTGGCTGCTTCGAACATGGGCGGATGAAGGGGTGGTAAGACGGGCGCGAAGCTGTACGGAGGGTATGATTCGGACTCCGGGTACTGATGGTGGTTCTCGTTGTGAGAGGAATTTTGCGAGTATAAGGAGTTGTGACTGGGCGACGACGTAACCATGTTACCGTTGGAGTGAACCGGAGCTTGATGTATCACAGAGGTCGGTATGGGACTCGGGCTCGGCGAATACATCAGCGGAGACGGATTCGAGAGTTTCGTACGTTTAGTAATACTGAGGACTTGTTCGTTGGACGGCAACGAAGCCATGACTTGCTCGACGCTGACGATGTTCTCGCCGTTAATACCGAATTTATCTTTGATCGCGGCCAGCTGAGCTTTCAAGATGTGGTTTTCTTTGCTGAGTTCGACGACACGCTGCTCCAGTATCATATCGTTGAAACGTCGCTTCTCGCGCGATCTCTTGGCCGCCTCGTTGTTGCGCCTTCGCCGGTCCCAGTAGCTTTCGTCTTTCTTGTTGTCCGGTATGAATTCGCGTTGTTTGCGCTGCGAGAAGAGGTCCTTTCGGGCCAGATGCGAGCCCATCTCGTAGTTCTGCATGTTGTCCGACATGGGCGACGATGGACTGGGCGACAGCGGATCCATGTTACCGTTATTCGAGTCCTGGCCGCAGTACTGCACGTGCTCCGAAGACGTGCGCGAATTACCGTTCGTATTGGCGTGGCCGTTTTGACCGCCGCCGCCGCCGCTGCTGCCATTTTGCGACGGTATGTTCGAATTTAAAAACGCCGTTTCGCCGTTAATCGGCGAACTATTCTGACGCACTATGAAACCCGCCACCATCATTTGATGCCTTAGCACATCTGTAATCAAAAAGAACACAGACTAGGATTAGTTATACGATCAGCATCATTTCTATTTAATGAGTTAGCGTCGCACATAAAAACTAAACCCGCAGCAATTACTTCCAGTTTAAAAAAATAATGATTTAACTGATTTTTTCACTCATTCGCAGGGTACCCAAAAATTTAAAAGATGTGTAATGGTTATACAAGCGATCCTAACCAGTTGCAATCATTTTAAAAAAATTAAAAAAAATTATAAAATCCAAAAAATTTTGCAACATTGAATATGAACCGGAGGTTTTAAAATACACATACTTGGAACCAGTTCAGTGGTTGCCAACCTCTTCTTTTAATATTTATTTTGAAATGTTGGAGACAAAAAAAAATCAAAAAAAAATTAAGAACCAAAATATATGAACCGGTTGCTTCACAAGCTTGAAACCGGTTCAAACCGGTTCTTGGCCAATTTTTAATCTTCATTTTGTAAAATGAGAAATAGAAAAAAATTATTTTAAAAAATTTGTAGCCCTCAATTTGAACTGGTTGTTCGCTCATACAACATTAAAAACAGGTTCAATAAGATTCCAAACAATTTTCAGCATTTATATATAAAATTTGTCAACAGAAAAAAAATCAAAAAAATTGAAGAACCAGATATGAACCGGTTGCTTTCACATATAAGCTTGAAACCGGTTCGATCCGGTCTCCAACGAATTTTCAATCTTTATTTTGTAAAATGAGAAATAGAAAAAAATTATAAAAATATTTTTGCAGACCTAAATTTGAACTGGTTGTTCGCTCATACAACATTAAAAACCGGTTCAATAAGATTCCAAACAATTTTCAGCATTTATATTGAAAAATTATAAACAGAAAAAAAATTAAAAATTGGAGAACCAAATATGAACCGGTTGCTTTTACATAAATAAGATTGAAACCGGTTTGACATGGTTCTTGACCAATTTTCAATCTTCATTTTGTAAAGTGAGAAATGAAAAAATATAATTATATAAAAAAGTTTTTGGCAGCCCTCAATTTCAACCGGTTGTGTTGAAAACCGGTTCAATAAGATTCCCAACCAATTTTCAGTATTTATTTTGAAAAGTTGAAAACAAAAAAATCAATACCAAATATGAAACAGTTTTTTTTCTCATGCATGTTTGAACCAGTTCAAAGGTTCCCAAGTTCCAACCAATTTTCAGTATTTATTTTGAAAAGTTCAAGACATGAAAAAAATTAAAGCTTCAAATAATATGACTGATGGTTTTCGCATAAATGTTTGAAACCAGTTCAGTGCTTCCTAACCTATTCGTAAAAAATGACTAAACTTTTCAACTCCAAATATGAATCTGTTTTCCCTCTGTTCAAGTTTGGAACCGAATCAATGATTCCCAGTCAACCAGTTTTTCAAATTTTTTTTGAGTACTTTTTTTCCCTGTGCGTGTTTGAAACCGGTTCAATAGTTCGCAACCATTGTTTGTTAAAATTGTTACAAAAAAGAAAAAAATGAAAAAAAAACAATGAAATTTCAGACCACTGAAAAATAATTATTTTTAATTCATGGGCTTTTAGAACCGGTTCAATGGTATCCAAAATATATGGAATAAATTGAAACATATAATATGTGTTATTAAAACCAGTATCTATATCACTCTCTATTTCGTTGGAAAAATTTACCAGATCAATTTTCAGTGTTGGCTTCAAATACGAAATGAAAAATTAAATAAAATAACAGATTTTGAACCACTGGATATGAACCAGATTCCATCTACATATACGTACGTTCATGTTTAGAACAGGTTCGGTGGTGCTCACCTCTTTTCAAAATTCAATTTAAAGAGTGAGGAACCAAAAAAAAAAAAAAAAAATCAAGATAATTTGGAGCACTAAATATGACCCCGTTGTTTTTTCATACATGTAACTAGAAAACCGGTTCAATGCTTTCTAAACTGTTGCTAAAATTTCCTTTAAATTGTTTAAAAACGAAAAAATTGCAAAAAAAAAACAATTTTTGATCACCGAATATGAATAAGTTCTTCGCCTCCACATTTTCGAAACCGGTTCAATGATTACCAATCAGTTTCCAAAGTTTTCTTTAAAAATGAAAAAAAATTGTAATAAAAAATTTTAGGCATTAAATACAATTTTTTCTTGCTCGATTTTAAACCGGTAAAATAATTCTTAGCTTTTGGAACCGATCTCATTGGTTCCCAAAATAATTGAAATAAATCCCTAAAAAATATATCCAAGTAATTAGACTACTCCCTCTTTTTTTTTATTTAGGAGAAGTAGGGGGATTCTTTCCCAATTTTAACATCGACTTCATACACGAGGAAAGAAATTAATCGATAATCGGATAAAAATTTTCCGGGCTAATTTTATCCTATCAATAAGGTCACTAATATGTACGTTAAATTCGTTCGTTTTCCTTTTTTTTTTTTTTTTTTTTTGTGTGTGTGTTAATTTAACGCTCGTTTCAGCGTTTCATTAAAATTAAGATTAGCTCGAAGGAAGCGAAAAGAGAAGCCAGAGGGTGGAGGTAGCGAAGAGAGAACGTGCGCGGTAATCGAAGGTATTTGCTCAGCATGAAAAACACGAGTGATTTCGTTAATTAAACGTATTATCGCGCGGAGACCAACGCGAATTGGCTTTTGAAAATTGATACTTTAATTAGATAATTTATTATTGGTGCGTGCGCTGCGTGCGCTGCGTTCGCGATGAGAGCAAATTTCGTAACACAATGATCCCACGATTGAATAATTTCTTTTTATCGCTCAAGTACAAATATACCTACGTATGTGTAATTGTGTACCTAATTTTAGGAGAAAAGAAAAACGAACATGTCCACGAGACGCCATTAGACTTTGGTTTGAAACTCTCTCGTGTGTTTGCACATTCAAGTATATCAGATCGAAGAATTTTCGGTGTCATTGGTACGCGTTTAAGTGGCTCAGTCAGGCCGAGTCGGGCGTTTTATAATTGCAAATTAACAATGGTGTGGTCCGATGGCGATTCGTAAAGACGACGGAAGGCAGACGTTCTGATGAGACGACCTAATTTTTTTTTTTTTTTTTCAAGAACGTCGTGTTCGATTCGGATTCAAAGTTCAGCCATAATGTAGCATATGAGTATCGTTCTCTTTGTGCCTAACATTGGCTACCTGCTGACCATGTTTTATGTACCAACAAATCAAAAAATATATATTGGAGGCGGTATAGGAGTGTTTTTCTGTACAATACAGGGTGATACAAAAATTCTGAAATGAGATTTCAAGTTTTAATAAAGATGATGAAAAATTTTAATTCTTCCATAAGGTGTTTCAAAAGTCAATTTTTTTTTTTTTTTTTTTTGAAATTTGATGAAAAAAAATACGTGTTCTTATTTTTAAAACTGGTTCAATACTTTTCAACTTGTTGCTAATTTTTTTTTTTTTTTCAAATACGAAATTCGATTTTTAAAGAATCTCATCATAAATTTTTAAATCATCGCTACAAATATCTCAATTTTTCCTCAATAATTTTGGAAACCGGTTCAATACCTCTCAAATTGTCACCTTTCAATCATGTGCCAATTTTCTTTCAAAAAAACTACAAAATTTAATAAAAACTTCCAATCACGAAATTGAAACCATTATTGAAAATATTCCAATTTTTTTCAAGAATTTTGGAAACCGGTTTCATACTTCTCAAACTAGTACCTTTCAACTCGATGCTAATTTTTTTCAAAAAAATAAAGAAATAAAGTAGGAAAGAAAAATACAAAATTTTATTAAAACATTCAATTTGAAAATTTTAATCACTAAAAATATCTCAATTTCTCTACAAATATTTTGAAAACCGGTTCAATACTTCTCAAACTACTGCAAATTTTTCTCAAGTCAAAAATCGACAAAATAATTATGATAAAAATTTTCAAACACAAATTTTAAATCATCGCTTGAAGAAAAATGAATTCCTCAACAATTTTTTAAAACCGGTTCAATGCTTCTCATATACTGTTACTTCTCAAACCCGTTGCTATTTCTCTTTACAAAAAAAAAAAAAAAAAAAAACTTACAAAAAAAAAATACAAAATACAAAAATAAATATTTAGGTACAAATTTTATACAACAAAAACTATCAAGTACAATTTTAAATAAGCTGGTTCAATACTTTTCAAACTGTTTACTTTTTTTTTCAATACAAAATTCGATAAAAACTTCCAACCATAAATTTTAAACCATCATTACAAATATGATAATTTTTAAAAAATGACTTTGAAAACCGGTTCAATACTTCCCAACCTGTTATCATTTGCCTCAAAAATTTACAAAATAGGGATAAAAACTTCCAAACAAAAATTCAGTCATCAATAAAAATACTTCAATTTTATGCAAATAATTTCGAAAACCGGTTCAATGGTTTCCAATCAGTTGTCAATAATTGCTCGAAAAATCAAAATACGAGAAAAAAATTACCAACGTAAGATCTCTTATCATGTAAAAAAAACATTACCGCGTAAGTATGGTAATTTCAAAACATTAAATTATTACATCAGAAGTAGATAAGCATTTGGTAAAACAAATCGTCTTTCACGTTCTGATATTGATTTTCCACGCGAAAAAAAATACTTTGCAAAATGATTCATATCCGTTTTTAATTTCCTAGTTAAAGAATTCGCCTCGAAAAAATTCTAGATAAAAATATTACTAAGTGGTTGTTTTTTTCTATAAATTTTATTACTTTCGTCAATTCATTAAACCACTACGTAGTATAATTCTTCTAGAAGGAATCCAATAAGGCGAATGAACTTGAAATTTCAAAAAATTCATAAGTAACTCAATTTGCTACATCAGCATTGCCTTCGACACCTGAAAAGATACCACAATACCACATTCGCTGGAAATATAACCAATATTTGGCCGAGAAAAAAATACACCAACGAGTCACTCGTTGGTAAATTTACACAAAAAACACCATATCGAATTAGGTTCGAGTACACGTCAGTGTGACTTGTAAGTGACAAGAGAAAAAAGCGAATAAAACCGCAACCGCAAGCACCTAGGTCATTCGGCGACATATATCTGATGGCAGATGCGATGACATCTACAATGCGTTCGCTTCATTACCTCGTACTTGGACTTTTAACGTACGAAGAGGAAAAAATGTTGGAAAAGAACCGTTTGGTCGTCGACAGACTTAGCTACGAAGTAGACATAGAGAAGCTACACACACACACCTTACATAACCTACATCTCTCTACCAAAGAGGCAAGGTATATTGATGGAACATAGAGAAGATAAACGGCAGGAGGGTTGCAGAGGGGAGAAAGATGAGAACATAAGAGGCATTTTGGCCCATCACAATAGCCCGGATTACGTAATTGTTTATCTTTTGATAAAACGAGAACGTATATGGCGCATTACCGTAATTACACTTTCGACATGACACGAGAGATAAACGTGGTGATATTTTCTCAGTGTCTGTGCCTACACGAAAAATACTTCGTTCGGTTTAAGCCATTTGGAAAAATTTCATCGGACATCGCTGACTAATCGGAGCATACAATGGAGGGATTTTCATCCGGGGTATGGACGGGTAATTTGATATTGTTACCGGATGAGCTATCCGTTCGACGCACGAGTTTTAGGTGTATGTTATAACGGTAATTAATTAACGTATTAAACGAGCTGACTACGAATATGAAAAAGCAATGCGGTGAATTGGCTATACTCGACGAGTACCTCATATGTACATGATAATTTTACCCTGTAACCTCGTCTATGTATCGTGCTAATGCGACGTTTACCTTTTCCGTTCATTTAGTTTTTTTTTTTTTTTTTTTTTTTTTTTTTTTTTTTTTTTTTTTAAAAAAAATTT
>FIZV01073147.1:0-10009 GCA_900050545.1 Trionymus perrisii
TATTTTAATTTTCTTTGAATAAAAAATACCTCAAATTTTTGGATTTGACGTAAAAAAATCTAAATTGTTTTGAAGAAGAAAACTCAAGAGAGCTGGATAAAAAGATCTATTTTTTTTGTTCTATTGTTGATGTAATTTTTTTAGAAAAAAAAAAAACAATCTGAATTTTTTTGGAATAAGTAAAATATATCTCAATTTTTTGGTGTAATCTTAAAAATATTCTAATTTTTTCCCAAGTAAAAAAATAGGTTAAAAATCTTTGAATTCCTCAGAGAGAAAATCTGTTTTTTTCCTACGAAAAAATCTTAATTTTTTTTTGAAAAATAGAAATCTTTCAATTTTTTGAAATAAAATAATTTTTTTTTTTTTTTTGATTAAGAAGTGAGTGCAGTATTACTTGAGACCGAAAGAAAAATTGAGCAAAATACGAGTACTAACTAAAATCAACTCATTTATACGGTATCGCATTTATTCATTTTTCAGCATCACCTCTGGTTCTCTAAAAGTATCCAGGTACTCTTCAATGTCGGTACATGACTTCTTAACAAAAGCCTCTTAACCCATCTAGGACGTGCCGCCATTCATTCCAGACCATTGTATTCCAAAGCAAAGTACTCATCTCGTAGTCTGCCATCTGACTATTTGTGCCATTCTTAGCAACTATTTTCGTCCTTTTTTGCTTCTTAACGTCATTCGTTCGGTGTATTGAGAATGCATGACAAGTGCCACGAGACTTGTATATTAATTGTTTTTACAAAACCTGTTAGGCGTTACTTATGTAATAAACTGGGAGTATACGCCGAGTCGTAGTCGTTTTGTATAAATATGAAATTTCCTGCAGCTTATCCAATACGCGTTCGCAATTAACACAGTTCATTTACGAACCGATAAGTACACATGGCGCTGATTTAATCACACTTTGTGTAGACAATTTAGACATTGAAATTTAAGACGTGTGAGGACAAATTCAACCCTTTAAAGAATCGATAACAAAGAAACATCCATCCTGCGATAAATTTCAGTTGCAAAATTCTATCCTTAGTTTTATTGTTTTTAAGCTGGAATACATCGTTGATACGTATGCTGTTACTACAATGCAAGAGCTCTTAAATCATCTACAATTACCGCGTCTCATACACGGTCTTGGATCTGTATTAGTAAACTCAATTGCTCAAAATCCACACTCTGAAATCAGCAAAGTACCGAAGAGGCATTATTCTAAATTCGCTCTAAAAAACAAATTCGTTTTTGGATTCCTTCTACCGGTTGGTCGATCAATATCCAGTGTGTTGTTTGATCACTGCGTGTTATTTTACTTGTGTGTTCGCAATATTCTTGCCTCGACTATTTTTGCACCCTACCTACGTTTGCCAACAAAATCAGCTTCGATTTCAGCACTGCATTTTTTGATTTGTGTTCTTCACGTTTTTTTATTGCGTATCTAGCTTCTAATAAAACTTTTCTTCTTCTTATGTAATAGAAAAATGGAACAGCAGCTGATAATGTTACAATATTCACTGGTGCCGACGATATCGCAAAATTCGGAGTCATCAACAGATTCAACGGTAAATCACAAATGACGCACTGGAAAACAGACGAATGTAACAGAATCGATGGCAGCGACGGATCCGTATTTCCACCGCATATGAATCATAACACAACAATTTATGTTTACGACAAAGACTTATGTCGGCTGTTACCATTAAAGTGAGATTTATAGATATTCGACTTATTATCTACGTAATTCGTTGCTAATTGTCTGTCATTATCCAAACTATCGAGTTATTCATCGAGGCTGCAAGAAATTCATTATATTAGTACATAGGTACCTATTTCAGGAGTTTTACTAAAATTTTATGTTCAATTTTTACAGATTCCAAAAAGAAGTTATTACGAGTGGAGACGTAAAAGGATATAGGTTCTCTCCGGATAAAGATGTATTCGCCGATGTATCTATTAATCCAGATAATGAATGTTTCTGTCCATCAGGACCACCTTGCTCAAGACATGGAATGTTCAACGTATCTCTATGTCAATACGGTAGGTGATGCGTTCGACCATCAATGCATTAAAATAATGTATGGATGTATTTCGATAACATTTGATCATCTGTTGTAGATTCTCCAATTTTACTTTCATTCCCTCATTTCTACTTGGGAGATGATTCAGTTAGAACCAAAGTTGAAGGTATTTCACCTCCGAATGCTAGCGAACATGAATTTTTCATCGATGTTCAACCCGTAAGTGATCCCAAGAATTTCAGTTAAAACTTGAATCGTAACAGATCCTAATTCAAGATTCGTTTTTTCAGGAAATGGGAGTATCATTACGAGCAAAAGCTCGTTTACAAATTAATTTAGCTGTTAGTCAAGTGGTAGATATTAAACAAGTAGCCACATTCCCGGATATCATATTCCCAATAATGTGGTTCGAAGATGTAAGTAAATGAACGACGAACGAGTAACGTTGTCAAAATACAAACCTTTAGTGTCTTCATTTAAATTTCTTTTTCCACAGGGTATTGAATCGTTACCAGAAAACGTGACTGATTTACTGAGGTTAGCAACGGAAACTCCACCAGTAGCCAAAGTATACTTAACGTATGTACTATTCATCGCTGGCAGCGTATTACTGGTGATATCGGTATTCTGTCTAATACGATCATCTAGTAGACAAGAAACCATGAGTTTAGAAGGTACAGCTCATTACACAGCGAATGATGAAATGAATAAGAAAAAGAAAGCAGCTATGAACGGTCATACAAACGGTAAAACGATAGATTCCAAAGTGAATCCAGCCTTTGTAGGTGATAACGTATCGTAACATTGCCATATTAATATTTAGGTAAAATTGTTTAAAATATTGCAATAGCATTAGTACAACTAAATTTTACCTTGTGATTGTTCCTTTCCGCTCAATCTGTCACCTCGATTAGTATTTCAAAAACGTACCGCCGGCTGCTGACCATTTGCATAATTCGTTTGTCTTTATATACGAAACTCTGTAATTATAAATTGTTTCATTTCAAAAATGAGGTAGG
Source organism: Trionymus perrisii (assembly GCA_900050545.1). Lineage (NCBI taxonomy): Eukaryota > Metazoa > Arthropoda > Insecta > Hemiptera > Pseudococcidae > Trionymus > Trionymus perrisii. The sequence continues at coordinate 3,041 of FIZV01073147.1, forward strand.
AAAAACATCACTATGAATTATTATCCGATACTTTTGCGTGAGTTATGTTTGGGATGCTCATTAATCGTTTCGAGTATCATGGATACATGAGAAAACAATCAAAAGTAAAACTATCATATAAGAAGCTCTTCCAGAGTATTGCTCTACTATTTATAAGGAAAAACTTTTACTATAGGCAAGGCTAGTTGTTAAACCCATTTTTGAAAAAAGGGCTTATCCCAAGTTGGATATTTCGTTATTGAATATTATGGCTGTGTAAGAAACACCGCGTCGTCAATGAAAGGTATCATCGCGCAAATACCTTCTGTTTTGGGTCATTACATACCTTTGACTCGATGAACTGTGATATCTGCCCACTAGAAAATATTTCTAACAAATTGAAAAATCTTTATCTTCTGTAAAACACAATATTCCTCGATCAGTCTTCGGGTTACTTCGGGTAACAACTTGATCAGTGATATCGAGTTTACTTACTCAAACATGTACCATAATTAATTAGTAATTCTGTTTCTTAATTTCTCTATTCACTGGTTAAAGTAATTTCCAGTTTGAAATTATTTATTATCGCGAATTAACGAACTGAAGAACATGATCATTTGTCGATTCCGTCGATTCGTAATCGTAATTTCGTATCAATTCATTCGTGATTTAAAAAAAGAAAAAAGAAAATCTGAAGTGGAACCAACGTGGAACGTGGAACGCGATTTTTTTAATATCAGTGTTGCCTCGTAAAATCATGTAATTTTTCGTTTGATATCTATTTTCTAATTTACCAAACTTCTTCAACATAGGTATCTTCAAAAAAATGCTCCTTTTGTTTTCGATTTATTAGAATGAATGAATTTTATAGAAACCATAATTTATTACTTTTACTCTTCTACTACTTCGTGATAATATAAGAACAATGTTTTAATTTTAAGAAATTACTTCATTTATTAGTTTTATAGCGATGTAAATATTATTAGTAATATTACCCATGTTTTTTTTTGTATATAAGTGATTATGTTTAAGCGTGCGTTTTTATTTTAATTTTTCTCTCTTTAAAAAAATACAAACACGATTTGTATTACATTCAATAAGGATAAAGACTGTTGTATGTATATTATATATAATTATTATTGAATGTTGTAGTTGGTAGGTAGCCATTTACGTACGCAATATCTACTTGTAAAGGGTCTTATTTATGGGGTACAACAGCAACGTGAAATTTTGGTGCCCAGTCTAACCATTATTTTAAATTATTTACATTGTGAAACTGGCTCCCAGCTCCCTCAAGCTTTTTTGTATTTTATAAGTTTTTGTGCAAATTTTGTCTTTTAATTAATTTGCATGATAAGATATTAGTTGAAAAGTAAGATTCAACTACTAAGAGTCTCAATACCTACATATGTACCTACCTACATCAGTTAAAAAGGTGCAAGATTCAATGTTGTTGAATGCGAATAAGTAAAACCCCGCGTACATAACATAGGCAATTTTTGTAAATAAAAAGGTAAATGTTACTCAACAATTCACCGCTGAATTAATAAAAAACATCTCAATTGTTTAATGTACCGACTACCTATGCAATGTATAAGCAAAAATAAATGTTATTTTGTTATTATTGATCTTTTTTTTTTTACTTTCTGATCAAAACATCCATGCACTTCAGCTATTCAGTTTCCGCTGGTACCTAATTAATACATGTACCTAACGATCATTAATGAAGGAACAGGAATGTACCTTACTATGTATCCTACTCAAAAACTTTCAAAAGCCTCTGACTTTGGGCCGTAAAAACTGAGACGAACGAAGCACAAAATGCCGATAAAAGCAATTTTTTTTGAGCGAGTTGAAGTGCCCAGTTTTTATAAAATGTAGCTATGAACTCAAATTGTAAAAAAATTAAATAAAATCATCAGATTGAGTTTTTTTTTCTCTAAAATTAGACATTAAAAAACATCTTTTACTCCAAAAAAATTTAGACGGTTTCTCCGAAAAAAAAAACTAGGAATAGTAAAAAATTGAGATTTTTTTCATGACAAGAAAATCTAGAAATTTTTTTTACAAAAAAAAAAAGGAAATAGTTTTTTTTTTCTAAAGAACTACAGAAATATTTTTCAAAATCAAAGTTTTTTTTTCATCAATAAGATTTGGGAATTCTTCCTCTAGAAAAATGAAATTTTTTAAACAACTGAGATTTTCTCTTTAAAAATAAGATATTTTTTCAAAAAAGATAAAAAAATTTCTGCATAAAAATTGAAAGATTATTGCTCCAAAAAATTGAATTTTTTTAAAAATTGAAAATATTTTTATTATAAAGAATTTGAGAAAATTTTTCGTATAAAACAATTTGGTAAATGGAAGGGCTATCTGTTGCAGAGGTGTACTCTCTGAGGAGGAAGAATTTCCCCTGCTCAAATTAGAATTATTTTTCGAAAAAAAAAACCTTACCCCTTCCGACAAAAAATTCGTTGATCAAAAAAAAAAGTTGGGCTCCCGAGTTTTGAAAGTACTCTGAAGCCAAGAAAAACAGATCCTATTTCATTAGGGGGTAGGTGGAACAGTTTTCTTGGAGACCGGGGTTTTTGTGACCCGATATTAAAATGGAGCAAATTTTGCTTTGCCTCCTATAATAGCTGAACAAAGAAAAATAAAAGTGAATATAAACATTATTTTTTGGCTCCTGAACTCGGAAATTAATGAGTAGGGCCTATCCAAAAATGGAAGAACACCACTGTGAAGAAGTAACAAAAAAAAGCGTAAATAAGAAATTAAATTGATATAATTGAGAAATAAGGTTACATATAAAATCATGAATTAGGTTAGTAGTTAGTAGGTAGTTAGGTACCTGTAGATAACATACTCGAGCAATGCCTCGTAAAACCGAAGTTTGAAATTTATATTCAAAAAAATTAGTACTCATCTAGGTACCTATAAGGTTATTTAATCTGTACACTAAATATATGAAGGGCACAGGGGAAAAAACAGGTACCTACCTAAGTCCATTTTTTCAGTTTTGTGTAATAGTGTTTTTAAATGTCAAAACGCTTCAATTTGGCAGTGAACCTGCATAAATTTTATGAAAGTAATGATTGAAAACGCATCACATTACCCCTCGCAATCACAATTTTGGCACATAAGTGGAAAAAATTGAATGTTGTATGAGCTATAGATTAAAATATACTTAACTCTTTCCTAGAAAAACCCATAAGAAAAATGAATAAATTGACCTTTTTTGATGATTTTAAATTGAAAAAGAATTATTAAGTACTTAAGTACACATATCACGAATAAATTGAAAAGGTTTGCACTAAAAATAAATAATATATTTTACGTTATTCCATTCCTCAAGACGTATGGGACCGTACCTCCTAATTCATTTTTGAAGAAAATACACTTATCTTACCTAGATCTTCCTCTGTACCCTTCATATATAAAAATACAAGTAGGTAGGTAAGTAATAAAACGAAATATTAAATTGATATTAATTATGGTAAAAAATTCACATTCTGGACGGTGATAGTTTCAAATACTATTTTTCAAGTGCTATTTTTATGTCTGTTGTGATGAATAGGGTAAGTCGAATAGCTTACATTAGAAATGCGTCTACTGAGCTTTCTAGCCCATGTACCTCTTCTTACTACTTCACCAACTTGAGCTGAATTATGGGCTTCTTTTAATTCTTTGAGCAATTTTTCATAATCATCCACTTCTTCTTCTGCATCCTTATTATTTTTCGAATAATTTTGATTTTCCAAGAGTAATTTCTCCAGTTGAATTTGTCGAGCTACCTGATACGGCATGTTCGGTATTATATTTGCGAGAATTCCAGTTACTGAGAATACAAAATGCTGAGAGACGAATAAAAAGTTGAAAAAAAAATCAATTAGTGATAGTCTTTTGCTTTTGCCAAATTTTTAGTAGGTTAGCTCTAATTCTAATTTCTATGTAAATAATGAGAATGTTCCCAGTCCAAACGCTCGCGAATATTCGCAAACGTTTGTTGATTTTCTCATGCGGGAATTTTGAAATTCTCAAATTCGCATGTGCGAAACTGAAATGCCTTGTCTTCGTCCTTTTAAATGCGAGCGACAATTTAGTCCTTTATAATTGTAACACTGATTTTGATAAGAATTCGTAATTTTTGCATCTTTGCATGCTTGTTGATTTTTTCGATAAAAATAAAATGATGATTAAAGAAGAAAATAAATCAAACTATCATAATTATTTTTCATCATAAGGAATGAAAATTTTTATAGATTTTCATGTAATGTAGCACGTGTTAGTGAAGTGTAGTTTAAGTGTTTAAATTAAATTGCGGATTTGTGAATTTTAATGAATAAGAACTAGAAATTATAAAGTACGTAATATTGAATCTACCAGGAAGATTTCACGTTGTTGTATGTACTTTAGCTTACCTCAAATATCACTACAAACACTAGTCTAGCCCCAAATATGACCCAATACTGTAGTGATAACTCGTAAGATTGATCTCCAGATTCTGGACCGTATCTGTAACCCCTATATTGACAAATCTCCGGTTCATGCTCTATTCCTTTGCCCACCCTGCTAGTTCCCGGTGAAAACTCTGATGTATTAAATGCTGTAAATAAATCGAAATGAATTTTTCTATTCATTTTCGTTGACAATGAGTGCAACAAATATTATTTCCAACCTGACAACGAAGAATCTATGTATCCTACGAGACTTTTATCTTTTGAATAAAAGTTTTGGTATATTTTGCGAGGAATATAATCACTAGTGTAAGCTATCACAAAAGCCTGTAAGCAATTATTAACAGTAATAAATTGTTTAATTAATGTACGTATATGTTTACTTAATTATAGATACCTAAACTTGAAGAAAACGGATGTAGATACAAACTTACATTGAACACAACGGCGCAGTACGTAATGACTCTCAAGATGGGGTACCAAGCACCAATATCTTCAACCCGTTCTGCCAATGGACGTCTTGCTTGAGCAACCATTTTATAAGCGTCCAGTCTTATCTCACAAATATTATTTAATAATGCGAACAACGGAGCCAGAGGAAAAGCAGCCACAAATAAGGTAACGAATCCATATTGAATTACTGTAGTGCATGTATTAGTCAAATATCAACTTGAATATTTGCTAAATGCCTAATCTGATTATTTGAGATTAAGAGAGAGTCCATGTAAGCATCGAATGTACGTACCCATCTCTAAATATTCGTCAAACAAGGCAAGCTTTCCTGGATCTTGTAAATTATAATTATCTTCCCAATGAGTATACTGCTTGTTTGGGTCTTTTTTAGCGGATCTATGAATTCTTTTTCTCCACCAATTACGCATTGCTCTAAAACAAAAAGTATGACGCTCAAATCATTCAGCTTTTTATTAGGATGTCTGATTGTAGCTGAAGCGAAAAGCATCACTTACGGAAATCCCAACTCCAAAAGGTTACTAAACCATTGTTTTCCAATCATAATGATTGCAAGTTGAATACATAATTCTGATAAGCAACCAGCTGGATCACATACATCTCCTTTGAGTCTGAGCAGTAAAGAATTGCGCGAATCTACATCGCCAGGATGAGTGAAAAATCGACCCTGCGAAAATGAAAAACAGACTTAGGTGTACCTATTGCTTTATTTACAAAAACAATTTCTTGCAATAAATTGATACTTTACTTTAAAGAAGGCGATGTAGATCAAAGAAGAATAGTAATTCATAAATTCAAATAAAAAAATCTTTACGATGAAACTTTTCTCGTAATCATTTGGAGTTTTGGGATTTTCTTCGTTGGTTAGCCAAATAGCAACATGATGATAGATCTAAAAAAATCTTGAATTTTTTATTCGAATTGGCAAAAATGACCCAGCTAGTAATCAGCACTTACCTTGGTTAATATAATGATCATTATCAAATTAATTATAGCTGCCAAAACAGAAGTTAACAATTTCGAATGCCTTTTGATAAGTATAAAATCCTTATCGCCGATCCAAGTAAACATTGTCATTCTTATTAAAATTGTAGAAATCACTGCTATAATGACGATAAATATCTAAAAATGTAAGTACATATATTTTTGATCAGTCATGTGAAAAGTGTTTGCTGCTCACTGTTGCATTAAAGATTGAATAATTTTTTTTTACCATAAATGCTACTGTTACTACGCTAATGGTGAAATTTAAAAATTTTCTCCACGTTGGTACATAGGGCTCTTTTCGTCTAGTTACCGGATTTATTTTAAAAGAAATTGAAGCTGCTGAGTCGTATTCCGGACGTGTTTCTTCGTCATCGACCCCTGTACTCAAATCCCATTGCCAAGTAATGATGGCTTGCTTACGTTTCCACATTTCTAAAAATGAGGTGGCTGTAAATAAAAAAACACTTGATCAATAAAGAAACATACAGCCTTGGAAGTTGCGAAAATGAAAAATTACCCCAAAATGACATGAAGACGGAGAAAAATACGGTCGAATTGTTATCAAACAGATACGTAATATTTGAGAATAAACAAGAATCCCCTAATTTTTGATATTTACAAGTACGGTCGCATAATGGACATAGTGTTATATTTCCTCCGATATTTGGATCGCATATTTCTTTGCTGAAAAAAATGATTACGTTTAGAATTTTAATGTATTTTTTTTTTTTTTTTGTTATTTTTGGATCTTCTAAATAGATATGTAATTATCATAATTTTTGATATTATTTCAAAATTACCTTATTCTAAATGAATACATAATTTTATTGATGATTATTAATTTTCTAAGAAATTGATGATTATTTTTTATAAGTAAAATGATTTTTTTTAACGATGATTTTTAGAAAATTGACGATTTTAAAAAATGCGAGTATATCAACTTTATGAACTTTATGATTTAAAATAATAATAAATCATTTCCGACGACCCTCTCGAAATTCAAAAATTTATCACCCTAGTCCATAAAAATAACCTCGCCAACTCCATTTAAAACCCCATCCTGACGGGTGTAATG
>FIZV01073156.1:0-10422 GCA_900050545.1 Trionymus perrisii
GTTTTTTAGAAAACATGTTTCTAGTCAATTTTTCAAAATTTCAGTTAAAATATTTTTGATTTTTTTTTTTAAATTTTTGACTTGTTTTCTTTAAATTTCTGATCAATTTTTTTTTTTGAAAATCAATCTATCTAAGTATCTATTCAAAACACTTTTTGAAATTTTTTTTCAAGTCAATTTTTAAAAATTTTGATTGAATTTCTATTTTTTGAAAAACTTTGTTAAAAATCAAAATGTTTTCTTTAGAACCAATTTCTTGGAATTTTACTTGATTTTTTTAAAATTTTGATTAAAATCATGTTTCAAGTCAATTTTTCAAAATGTATATATTAAAATATTTTTGAATCTATTTGAATTTTTTTTTGAATTTTTTCCCTTAAATTTCTGATTTAAACGTTTTTTTGAAATTTTGTTTCAAGTCAATTTTTCTAAATTTCGATTGAACCTCTATTTTTCTAAATTTTGTTTGAAATTGACTTTTCTGCTTTTCTAACAATTTTGTTCAAAAACAATTTTTGAAATTTTGTTAAAAGTCAATTTTTTCTCCCAATTCTAATTAAACCCAATGTTTTAGAATTTTTTTGAAAACATTTTTAAAACATTTTTTTTGAATTTTTTCCATATTAGTCAATTGAATTTTTTTTCTCACAATCAGGCGTTTCTAGTTCAGAGTCAACTGCTAACGTACATTTTATTTCAAAACGAAATTTTTGAAATGATAGAAAATTTACCCTTATTTGAAGAGTTGGTAAAGGAAGAATCGTGTTCAATTTTGCGGAAATTTTTTTGAAATTTTCTCTACATTTGGGGGTGTTACACCATTCAAAATCAGTTTCACTCGACCTCTAGTTGAGTAGAAATTATTTTTTTGAAATTACGATCTGACCAGAGAGCATTGAACTGATTTAAACGCGATATAAAAATATTTTAATGTCTATTTACTTCGAGTTCATCTCATCGATTAGTATAGTTCATTGAAAAAAAGATTCAGACGATGAAAAGGGAATGAACCCACACTCGAAGAAAGGAATTGTTATCAAACACATACCTCATATCATTTTCATAATTTTCAAGGTAGCTCATCTCAATGTTATACTTTTTTTTTGGTATAAAATCGTGAAAAATTTCTCAAAAAATCATCTCACATAAAACGAATTTTTTATCATTTTTGATTTCTTTTTGCTCCATTTGGAAATTATTCTCCTAACTACAAGCCCTCCTGCCCCCTCTATACCTCTGTCTGCTAAATCATTTTCATAAAGGTCATCAACCGATATTTTGCCATGCGATATGCCCTTTTATCTTTTCGCCTATAAATAGTCGTTTCAAGGGCAATTATCTCAGTGATTGTTGGTGATGGCGGATGCCCGTCCGTACACTGTGATATCAGTTCGGTAAATATTTGTGATTGGTGTAATGACGGGAGCGTTTTTATCGAATCTATAAAATAATTAAATCGTAAATTTGGTAGTAAAATGTTGAATGTATAGCGAATAAAAAGTATACCTATACGGGGATTTATGCTTTTGGTAGGTCGGTCTGTCGAGGGCTATGGGTTACATATTACACAATAATGTGTGGATGGATTATTGCCAACATGACTGCTAAATTGCTGCGAAATCTTGCTGTTCTGCTGTCTACGTCGTTGAATAAAATAGCCATTAATTTTTGTGAAATATCGAGGGAAAACTGGTATAGTTATGTTAAAATTAGGATATAAGTATAGTCTTCGGTTGTAATTTTTGTAGGTCAGCATAGGGGCTGAAAAAATTGTAAAAATATGCAAACTACACGCAAAGAACAGTAAAAATGTATCCAATTTCGTGACAGTACATGTAACGTAATATTTTCAATCCAATATTCAGTTTATATTTAATTTGGATGAGATACAGAGGGCCGGGGTGGCGGTCTTGATCTCCTTCCTTATAGCGTGCTTAAGGTCAGATAAAATGTCAAACGGTAGGCTTTTATTTTGTACAATAAGATTAAAGACGCTCGAAGCATAGAAATATTAATTATGTTGAGATATACGAGTATGTAGAGCAGTCCTAAAAGTCGCACGCCGGTAACAACGCTTTATCACGAAATTGTACCCATTATTATTTTTAGATCATATCTATGGTCGAATTTTCTCGCCTGTAATTTCTTCCTTCACGCTATCTCAAGTTGTTTGGCGATCTCGATGGATACGTACAACATTGACTTTCATGGTCTTTGGACGCAAATTGACTTTCGTTTTTTTTCCACTTTATGTGGTACTGCATTTCATTCCTATATCTATAAGTAGGTATACGAAATCAGCGAGCATGTGTGTTCTTCCGCGTGTTTGCTTACGATAAATTTCTTTAATTAAAGACATCCAAGTTCGACTGACAGAGTAATGGATAAAGTGGGTGTAATTTTTTTCCGAATCGAAAACCGTGTAATATGTCGTGAGTAATGGTATATAAAGTAATTCAAGGTTGGTGAGATATGACTGGTGTGTGTTGTTTTAAAAAGCCAAAGTAGTTAGGAAAGTGATATTTAAATATTAAATATGCGTTTTCGTTATCGAATATACTTACCTAAGGTAGGCATAACCGATTTGCGAAATTACCTATACTAATTCGACGTTGGCGCGGTAATTGTTGCCACGAAAAGGTTTTAATGTCCGTCGATATTTTTCCATATCATGAAAAAAAACACTAAAAAGAGTTATGCTCGTTTCATTAACTGATACTCGCTATCTTATATCGATTTTTATTTTTATAGCTATCGCACTTTTGAAATACTCATTTGGAAATAAAACGAAAGCGTTTATCAAAACGAAATGCGTGAATTTCAGAAGCTAAGCGAGTAAAAAGAAAGAAAAGGAAAGGTGAAATGAAATGAGAAGTTCTTATCGCGGTAATAAAATTTCGTTCTGTGGGCGCCATGCTTTGTCGTACAGTCCTAAATTTGGTAAATTTGCAATTTTGATAAATTTTTTGAAATTTTTAGAGAAGCTGGAATTTCAGTCATTTTAACGTTTTAATAATTTTTTTAAATTGGGTCAGTTTTTGAAAAAAATTGAATTTATGAAATCTTGAAATTTGGTAGGTAAAGAATTCAAAATTTGATGAAAATTGAAATTCAGATTATTTCTAAATTTTAATAAATTTTAAAAATTCTATCAGATTTAAAAATTTGATGAATTTTTTATTGTAGCAATTTTTGAAATTTTTTTAATTTAGCAGGTAAATTATTTAAATTCCAATGAATTTTCGAAATTTGGTAAATTTTCAAAGTTTAATCAACTTTTTAAAATTTAAAATCTGACAGAAAATAACGTGAAATTTTTTTTGAAAAAATTCTCACGAATACATCTGTACAAGATGTCCGGCAAGTGGTCTGCCAAAATTCAGAAATTTTTTTGAACATTGGCAGTGAATAGCTCTTGAAAAAAGCAATATTTTTTGAAACTGTATCAATTTTCAAAAAAATGTTCCAATTTTAAATTTCAATAAGACGTAGGTAAATTTTTAAAATTAAAATGATTTTTAAAAGTTAAGCCAAGTTCCCAAAAAAAATTTCAAGAACATCAATCAACAAAATTAGATTGAAATTCCAAACTTAATAATTTTCAAATTGAATAAATTTTTCAAAAAATTTATCTAATTCTATAAATTTTATAGAATTAGATAAATTTTTTATTTATTAAAAAGGTTTTATTGAAGGTCCTGTTCACTGTAGAAGATTTTAGGCGATCAGTATATATTTTTTTAAATCTTCCAATTTTTAATTTTAGGAAGTAAATTTTTTAAATTGAGACGATTTTTTAAATTAAGCTAACGCTCTAAAAAAATTCAAGAACTTCAATTCACAAGATTTGGTGAAAATTCCAAATTTGATCATTTTCAAATTGAATAAATTTTTCATAATCGGACCCATTTATAAGATTGGATGAATTTTTAATTTAGTAAATCTTTGATTTTTGGAACATTTTTCATTTTGAAAAAGTTTTATTGAAGTTCTGTTTCCTATAGAAATCCTCCTTTTTGGCTTTTGAGATTTTGTTAAACATTCTATTAAGGTGTGCTGGGTTCTATTGCCACAAAAAAAATTATTTCGATAGAAAAAATTGAAAATTTTTAATTGCAACTTGCAGAGTTGGCAAATTTTAATTTTTCTAAAATATCGATTACTGCCATAAAATAATAGAAAATTCTTATTTTTTATGATAATCGGAAGAAATGTTTTAAAATTTTCAAAATGGCTATAGAATGACCCACGTGGTAACGCCATTTTGTTTGTTTCTTACTAAAATGCTCTAACAAATTTTATATATTTTATTAACGGGCCCTGCTTGAGAGAGATGAGTCATCAGAGATGGAACGATTATTAATCGATGCTACATCGATTATTTTTGAAAAATAATCGATAAATAATCGATTATTTTCAAAATAATTTTGAAAAGAAAATTTTTGAGCTTTGTTGACTTTTCTTTCGACGCAAACGTCCATTAACCAATCAGGAAGCAGCAAATATTAGTGCGAAATTTATATTAAGTATAATTATAATTATAGGTAGCGCTGAACTCCGATGAATTTTATTAATCGATTATTTTTTATTTTTCGATTAATAATCGGGACTACCCTAATCGATTATAATATTAATCTTTAATCGTTCCATCTCTGCCTTATATAATATCTAAAAGACGTTAACTAATTTTCACGCTTGTCGGCTTGTCACATGACACGTAAATCCACTTCATAAGCCGCAAGCTCACCGATGAAAAAATCAAAACAATCAGACAACTCTAAAGAAATTGAAAATACAGAGATCGAAACTTCTCAAAATGAAAATCATAAAACACGCGATCAATCGCCACACTGAAACCCAGCATTATCAACAGTTCCAACAGAAATATTGCTCTAGCTGGCGATCAACTTAGGCCTGCGTTCTACTTTAAAAAGAATTAGAAATTCAATACCAACAAAATACATCCATTTGGAATTCTATTCATCAAACGCACTGGAATGCTTTTCAAATCACCAGACGGATATAATATGTACAGTGTACACCTAGGCTGAAGAAAAAGTTCTGAGAAAAATTCGAAGCCGGCGACAGGCGACGCGACGGTGTCGAGATTTATTGCAAGCGAAAACGTGAAAATGGTTTTGTGCGCTTCAAACATTTTTCGAACGCAAATTGAAGCTGAACTTGGCCAGTATAAGATAAAACTAAAACACAATCTGAATTATTACGGCAAGTTAATTACACGAAGCTTGTACGAAAACATATTAGTTCTCCGGATTTGAAATGATTTCGATGAATAGATTCGAATGGTAAGAGGATGAGAACACGTGTAATCGCGTCATCTTCCATCATTTGCGGTATAATAGGAAATAAAAAAATTCTTATTATGCGCCGAGTTAACATAAGCGTGAAATAATATACGCGGGCAAATCGCATACAATACGGGTTAGCATAATAATAGACTAGCAAATAGATCAAGTGCAATACACATGAAAACATCCCTTTCATACTCGACGATAATCTTAGCTAAACTCGAACACAAGCTGTCATTTACAGTTGTAATATCTATTTTAAATGCGGCATTAGACGCGATTTAAAAGATCTCTAATTCGAGGATTAAGAATCCATAAATAGGCTAACTTAAATTACCTGTATATAATATCAGACAGCAGATGCCAAGATAACTTTTCATTGTCGACGCCATACTGGACACCACGCACTAAATTAATGCGAAGTTAAAACGCGCCAAAGTTTTCAAAAACCACAGCACTCTGATACAAACACTTCAAAATTGATTCTACGAATTGATGTAATCGATTAAAAAAAAATTAAACTACATAAAATTACGTCGAGAATAAAATTGAAACCACGTTGACGAAAATTCTCATCAAAACGATCGCATACGCCGGCAACGAAAATCACGAAACAATGCTACGTACGTACATGCAGCTTTTGGTGTCACACTAAGCTTCCACTTGATGGCAATAACAAAACGAAGAACGAGAGGCCGCGAACTGTAATAAAACGACAACGAAACGATGACTTCAGACTTGTTGGATAACTCCCCCCACCTCGTCTATATCATACCTCACCCACAAAACCACATTGTGTGCGTTGGTTCGAGTGTATTCGGTCGGCGTCGCTAGTTTACGGAGCCGTGCCAGTTCGTTTCCTACCCACACAATAACACCGTGGCACAGTATGCTCTTTTCAAAAAAATATATTAAACAACGTAAAACGTACAGAAATATACTGGGTCCTTCTGTTACCTTTATATTCTGTGTATTATTTACCTGTATCTAATTAACAAGTCGATCATGGTAGGCAAGTGTACCGATGAGTGTTTTCAATCTAAATGTTTATCGATTATAGGCTCGTTTTGTTCGAAATTTCAATTTGAAACTCGTTGATATGGTTGTTGTTTATTCAACGTTCAACTGAGCAGTACCTACAGATTATAATTTCCTCAATTTTTTTTCAAAAAAATATTTCAATTTCCTGATGTGGTACTGACTACTGAGATAATAAACGTGAAAAACCTACGGAAAGTTTAGGTATAAATTCATTTTTTATGAACAATAATTTACTTAATGAAGAAGTAGATCATAAAAAATATAAATTAATTTCAACGCTAAACGCGACCGGTCTACTGTTTCGTGTTGTATATGAAAAATGTAAGTAAGTAATTAAAATTAGAAAAAAATAAATAAACAAATAGGTAAACTCTATGTTTTTGTTCTTCAACATTTTCATTTCAGCTGCTTTCCACCATCGAATTTTTTTTTTTCGTCCAAACACGAAGGGAACAGTATCTCTCTCCTGTTACATGTAATTGTACAATGTATACTTTATCAAATTAATTTTTGTATTATATTATTAAAAGTAAAAAAAAAAAAAAAAAATTGGAACAAAAATAAAATATGAACTATCGTAATAAGGGGGAAATAATAAGAATATATAATATACTAAAACAAAACCAATTACTTAAAACATTTTCAACTAAAGAATATAAGCAGGTGTTGAGTGTTGAAAGTGATTTTGATCGAAGATAATCCGTCTTTTTTTGATCATAATCTTGAAAAATGTCTTTCGCAGGAACCCGCATCGCGTTAAGTTGAACATCTCGTCTAGACCTATACCATAAATCGTCACCATTGAAAATCGACAGTGACGGTGTTACTGCAGACAAGATGTCATCTTTTTGACAAAAAAATATCAACGAACGTTAATGTCATAAGGTGATTAATTTCTTTAACGAGTAAAGTGGTATAATTTCATTATTTTCCGAGCTTCAGGGTGTTTAATCATTAATGAATGACACTGATAAGAATTTGAACGGAATGAAAATTAAAATAATACAAACTAATTTCATGTTTCATAGTTGAAGACCAGCGTTGTTCATTTCAATTTTTAGAAAAATTAGGTGAAATCGCGAAGAAAAAACTCTTGGTAGGTTAGGTACTCGTATAAGATGTACATCGTTGACGTCAGTCGTCAACCCAGTTGCAATAGCCTAGCTATTTGTATACATTTATTTTGGACAAAATGAAAAAACTTTTCGAGAAATATTTCATAAGATGACCGTTTAATATTATCGCTATATTGTATAGAAACTATTCGCATGTTTGCCGATCTTTATTTGGAAAACACTCGAGACAGCGATGAAATTTTCATTCTTTCTTAATATTGTCGTAAGAAGTTTGTTAGCTCGGCGATAAAAATAGACCAAGTATCAAACGGTTTCGATAAATAAGCTAAATTTTCAATAACAATGGAAATTAAGGTCATATTTAAACGAGAAATTAAGATGGTATAAATCGAGCAGTAGGCTTTTCCCTAAACTTGTTTTTCGATTTTACCCACAGCCAGCACAGCACAGATACGTATCGAGTTTCGTATTTTCTTGTATTATTAATTAAGAAAAAGGGTCGATGTAAAATACGATAACGCTTAATGATGTTGCCTATAATATACGGTACGACTAGACTGCCATATCGATTTCATGTATCGCATTAAAATTCAACGAAATTAATTTTTAAAACTGGTCATTTTTCCATAAAAGAACCAAACTAAAGTTTTGTAATAATTTGAAAACTTTGGTTTCCAACAATGCAACACCCAATGTACATAACGTAGGTATAAATACCTAGACCCACATACTCGTATTCGGTATTCTAGTTTAAAGAGAGCAATCGTCGCGTCGTAGTACGAATGGAATGGATGACATCTACGAAGGACCGCTCGAAGAGATATTATCTTCAAAATGTTAATCTTCATCAAGTTTACGCTTATAACTTATTTCCAAGGTAACAAAGCTATCGTGTCTTCAGTACATCGTTTTCCTCTCATAATGAGTATCATCGAGCTGGACAATGGAACACCGAAGAGCAACTGTTTCCACTACTATCCGCTACCTTCCTTCTTGTTCTTTGTTTGCTTGGAACTGGAATATAAAAGACAGGTGCACTAATTTTAGGTACTGGCCGTTTAGGTGCATATTCAAAGAAATGCATACTTACCTTACCTTCTACCACCTATTCTATAGAAGTAGCCTGGAAAGTGCAGAAGAGTTTTTTCCTCTCTAACATCCTGTAAAGATGTTGGTTTCTACGCTGACAAAAGAATCACTGTTGTAATTTTTAAGCTCTCCCAATTAGCTACGATTTGGCGTTAAATTTTACGAATTTATATCTAAATTTGGGTATTTTTAACGTCTTATTAAACGATAACAGACATAGATAAAACAGGCGCGCACGATTTAAATGCAATTTATCGGATGCATTTCGAAGCACCCTACTTAATAATTTATATGTTTCATAAATCAAGCGAGTTTAGTTTTGATGTTCATACTCGGCTAAATAATGTATTATTATGTAGGCCTACGCCTACCGACCGAAGCGTAAATTTTAAATATATCTAGGGGAGTGTCGACGCTTAAAATATCGCACGATAAGATGCAAAATTCGCTACTTTTTCCTCGTCCCAATAACTGAAAAAAAAAAAAAGTAAAAGATACACGTTTTAGTAAGTCGGAATAAAAACTAACTATAAACTCAACCATAGAGGAAGATTTTTATTACTTGCAAAATACACAAACGAGTTACAAAATGTAGCTTAAAACTTATCTAAATAAAAATCATCCTCGAAGGCGTTTTGGCATTTAATCAGTCATAGAACTGTCGGTAGATTGGATATCGACGAATTGTTTATATCGTACGATCTCCCTCGCAGCAATAGCAACTGGAAACGACAGTTCGTCCCCTTGCAATAATAAATAGTATCGAGAGATGTCATTTTTGATAAAGGCAAGGATGCATAAACCTTATAGGGTTGTGGACTGCACGCCGAAATCTTGTTTGGTATTGAAAGGATTCTGAGCACTATCAGCATTTCGAGTTTGACGTATTTTTGCAAATTTTTCTGCGACTTTACAAATATTTTTGGCAATATAAGCTAGATATGGGAACATTATGTACACACTTTACTTTTTATCTGGCCTTTTCTGTACTTTTTTCTACTTATAAGGTTTATACGGTTACGGCACTTTTTTATTACTTTTTCCTTCTAGTTTTTAAAAATATGTATTATGCGGATTCTGTTGCCGGAATCTCGATAAACATATTTTTCTTCTGGTAACAGTTCAGAGGGTCAACTATTTTTCGTTTTCACACCGCACCGTAACGAATGTAGAAGGTAAAAGGTGTAGAGAAACCCCTAATTTCGTATGGCCAACCATCGATTCGTTAATATTAACATGTCACTCGATGGCTTCGAATTCTACCTGCTCGTATCTTACCTGGTATTATACTGTAATCTTTATCACCACACGCTTTTGAGTCGTTTTTACTTTTATAAAAGAAAAGTTTCGATTTCGAATGTCAATTTTTTCAAGATTTTCATAACTTCATAAGATAATTTAAAATAATCACAATTTTCGAATTTAAATTTTTAGGAGAAAATGATACATAAGTAAACCGATTTGTTGATAACGTAAACTAAGGAGGGGAGGTGCAAAAAATATTGCAATCGAATGAAAGCGACGTTGCCAAAGAGATCAGTCTAAAAAGTAAGTGAAATGAAAAAAAATTGAAAATCCCGAAAATCAAAATTTTGACTATCGATCCTATCCTATCCTCCATTTGATTGATTGTTTAATTTAATTACGTTATTTTATTTTCTTTCGATAAAATTTTCAATGTCAATAAAAATGAAGAAAAATATTCGTTCTTTTGCCTTGCTTTGTTGCTTTGCCTCACACTCCACAGACAGCCAAATGTTTTGGTCTTGGCAGTTGGCAGGATTTCTATTGGAACCAGGGATGCGGCCCAGGACCGGGACCGGGACCCGAAACCCGAAAAAGCCCCGATAAATTCCTTTGGGCCCGAATAAACAAGCCCCGAAACCTTAAAAACATAAAAATCCAAG
>FIZV01073172.1:0-10924 GCA_900050545.1 Trionymus perrisii
ATGTTGCCAATCTAAATTCTCCGTACAAAAATGTGTTAAGGGGTACCCGATATAAATGAACACCCTGTACGATAAGCATCGTGCCGCTCTCTACTAGGTACTAGGTACCCACTTCTTTAAAAATAAAATTTGGAATAATTAATTGAATTAAACCAAAAATGTAAAAATTAAAGAAATGAAAAGTCGAAAAAAGTGAAGTTTAAAAATTTTATAATTCAACACAGATCGTTATCGAAAATTTTTTATGTTTCAGAATTTCTGACAAAATGTCCAAAAGTCATCCAATTTTGGAAAGGAAACTATACATTTATGTTCTTGGACTCCCAAAATGGCGTCATTCAGATATTTTAGAAGAAAATTTGAAAATTTTTTTAAAAAATGAACGTATTTGGTCTAAATTAAAATTGATTATGGATTTAGGTGCATTTGATGGAATGTGTACCTACTTATGAAAATATATTTTTTTTTAATTGACCAAAAATGGCCGTTTTAAGGGTGGAAAATGTTGAAAAAATTATTTTTTCTTTGAATTTTTGAAGATTACGTACCACGATTTTGAATTCGAAAGAAATATGAGGTTGTACATGTACTCTAGGTACATAATAAAAATACATTTTTTTGTTTTACTTTATCAACCTTTCAGATATTTTGAAAGACATTCTAAAGCTTATTACTTATTGCAATTTTTTTTTTAATTAATTTTTTTTTTTAATTTTAGATATTTTTTCAGACATTTTGAAACTAATAAATTATTTAAAATTTGAATGATTGATTAAATTTTTCCAAACACATTCTTGAAACCATACAACAAAGAAAGATTATCAATCAGTTCATCAAAACCTACTAACACCTCTCAGGCTCTCATGAGAACAATAAAATAAAAAAAAACAATATACTCATTTCTCAACCATTCTTCCAAAGACCTACAATCAATAAGACACCTATACGGAAAATAAACCTGCGCCAACTACCAATACATTTAATAGTGCACCTATTTAACCCTACAATACCACAGAGCTATATCGACGAAGTGAAAAAACCCAATACCCGAACAAACGCAACTACGAAATACAATAGGTCATTCAAGTGTGTAACATAGCCACTTGAAGAAGAAGAAAAAAAGGGCATAATGGAATGGGACTTTCAAAGGGATCCAAGATCACGCGAATAAAAGGTAGAAAAAAATCTACCTATTGGATGTTGAATCAATTTTAAATTATCACCGAAGATTATAGCATGGTATGGCGCCTTCGGACTCCCTACGGTGAAGGATTCATCTGTTGCGTTCTTTCTTTTATAAGAATCTCGCGAGATGGTACATTTATAAGGCTGAGGATATGTACTTATGTAGGAGCGAACCTGCGAGAACAGGTTGTCCACTTTAATATCTGGCTACGATATCATGGAAATATATTCCCCGTTGAATGTTTGTCCTTTGTCCTGCGACAGGTTCGAGTACGATTTATTTTAATCAGGCGCGGTGGCCCTCTTGTCTCCAGCACGCTATCACGATCACGAAACCCCGGACCACAGAATCGAATCCGTTTCACGCTTCGGTCTTCGGTCTTTCGGCTTCGGCATTTTATACAAAACTGGTTCTGCGTTTGCGCCAATGCCTGCGCGCTGCGCAGCACAGTCAATGGTGGAATGTGTTAGGATATCCAGCTGAGATTTATTATGTTTTTGGCGGGTAAAATTCTTCTCTACATACGTATGTATAGCCGCGCTTTATTATAATCTTCCACTCGTATACTACGATTCACCCTTCTACCCCCTTCGGGTATCGTTTAAGCGACGCTAAGATGGCTGCGGCCTGCGGAGATACGTAGTATCGTAAAATAACGGTGCGGTGTGCGTGTGTGTAGGGGCAGGTATTCTCGTGCACGCCGCGTATAATACGTAATCCTACAGTACGAGGTACCTCATCCATCACGCAGGTATCTTTCTCCCTCCTTCCTCTTCCTCATACCTGAGCACCTGCGAACAAATGTAGTAACCCTGGTATTTTAATTGTCTCTATACTTACGGTCCGTTTTTACTATATCCATTTTCAAAAGGTCTTTTTTTTCTACGAATTTCGATGTTTGCGAGGCAAATTTTCTAGTTTTCTTCGGCGTTTGTGCACGGCATTCACCTCGGAATGAATCATCAACAGACGAGTTCGCATATGTCTTGTAGTACGTTCTTGTACGAGTAAGCATCAATTGTACAATGAGTCAACCTTAGCGTGATGTCAACGAGTACCTCTACCTATATCAAAATGATAGAGTCATCGGTTTGAATTTGCAACAAAAAAAATGATAGACCATCTTGAGGTATGTGGCATCTCCTCCGAATTGGAATTTCGAGTTGAACGAAGTCGAAAAATTGAGAACTTTTGTAGGAGACCTGAAGAGTAGATCTGTCGAGGAAGAAACTTTCTTTATCGATGGTTTTTGTCTCAAAGTCTAAAAAAAAAAAATTGCCAACATTTATCCCAAAATGTCTTCTTTACAAAGGAACCTTGCCAACTTTTCAGCTCCGATTGAGATGAAATTTAGCTCATTGAAAAAGCATGCCATCCAGACCTCAGAACCAAATTTTAAGCTGCCGATGTTGATTTTTCGATTATTTGGCGAATTTTTAAAAGTGGAGGAAATGACTAATCGGTAAATCAATTCTAATTATCGGTTTATATGATAAAGTTGACCTCTTGAATCCATTACGACCATTTTCGAAGCGATCTGCAGCTTCCAGCAGGAATTAGCTTCTCTGCAACGCATACGAAATTTCCTAGTCGTAAAAAATACACGCGTCACTGTCAACTCGTCACCTCTGATTTTGGATATGGTCGCAATCGACCCTCAGGGTGGACTTTAGTACATCAACTGATTTTCAGGATTTTATCTCTAAATTTACAATTTCTGTAAGAATTTGATTTACCAATGGACTATAAGATGTATGTAATGTATGCATTTGCAGGAGGTACTTAATACTTATGTACATATGTATTTGTAGGTAGGTAAGTAACTAAGTATTATCGTCATTTTCAAAAATTGGCTAAAAATCGAAAAATAAATTTTGGCAGCTCAAAATCTAAATTTTAGCTCAATCGGAGCTGACGAGTTGGCAAAGTTCCCTTCTTAAGTAAGTATGCAACATTTTAAGAAAAAAGCCAACCAAAAAAAAAGTCAAAAAATGATGTGTCTGCCATTTTTGAAGAAAAAAAATGCATCCGTAGTAATGAGTTATATGTAGATGAGCAGAGATTCTCATACGCATTTGTATACCTATACCTATATTTTTTGATACATTTAAGCACTTATTTTTTAAATTCATCCTTATTTTTTTCAGAAAAATTATAAAACATATTGCTTTTCAAAAAAATTTCTTGAACAATTTTTTGTGATTTAAAAAAAAAATATCGATCGATTTTTTAATTAGGAAAAGTTTGAAGTGCCCGTCTACTGAACTACTTTTTTTTTTTTAAATTGTCAGCGATTTTTTTAAATTAAAAAAAAAATTGATAGGATTTATGACTTTTTTTCAAATAAATTTTCAAATATTTTCTCCTAACAAAAAAATAGACCGTTATTTTTAATAATTTTTAGAGGGAATTTTAGAATTTGCCTCAGAAAATTTTTGAATATATTTTTTACAAAAAAATTCTAAAAAACTTTTGGGAAATTTGATCCTAGAAACAAAAATTTCTATTCAAATAATTTTTTTCTGACCAGAATTTTTTGCACATTTTTGGAATGCCATTAGAATATTTTCGGAAAATAATGCATGCCCATTTTACAGAGCATATTTTGAGCATAGTTGACAAAAATACGAGTAAGAACATGTTCCGCTCTGACCTGATGGATATATTTTTGTCCCTGCCCTATATGTATGTGTATCAGTAATCCTTCTTTAAGAAAATCGTAAAACTGTTCTTGAAAAATACAAAAATTAATGTCTTGTTTACAAAATTTGTCGAAAAAAATAAAAAAATAAAATACACGTAGCGATTTGCAATTTGTTTTTTTTATAATGAAAATTATTTCCTTTTTTTTTTGATTTCGAAAATATTGTCATTTTTTTAAATTTGACCAAAAACGAAAAATTTTTCTTTGAAACATTAAAACGAAATTGATTTATTTATTTTTTCAAATGAAAAATTTTCAAAATTTCAATTTTTAAGTATAAAAAATTGATTTAAAAAAAACACATTTTTTAAATTTAAAATTGAAATAAAAGTGATAATTTTTAAGAAAAATTTTTAAAAAAGAAATTAAAACGTTGATACATTTTTCCAATGATTTTTTTCTAAAGAACTACCTACGACTAGATAAACATTTTCTCAATTATAAATTTCTTAAATTTTTTAAAAATTTGAAAAAATACACGAAAAAATTATGTATTTTAAACGCAAGTTTTAGGAAATTTTCTGTTCAACTTTTCAACTTTGGAAGAAAAAAACAGATAGGTCTTGAAAATTTGTAAGTTTATTTCAAACATTTTTCTGTAAATGCGTTAAAGTATCTTCTACATACAAAGAATTCAGAATATCAGGCGTGAAATTTCAGTTTTCAATTTTTTTAGTAACTTCAGTGAACTTTTTTAAGGAAAATAGTAACAAATAGTGACTCATCCACTTTTCCAAAAATCGTTCAATTTTTTCTGGAAAAGAACATAATATTTAGAAATTTTCTTATTGTTAGGAGAAATTAAGAATAAAACCTATAAAAAATTGAAAGAACAGTTTTTATTTTAAAATTTTTTAATATGTGCTTCCAAAAAAAAATCTAAAACAATTTCTTGTGAAATTATTAAAAATATTTTGATAGGATTTTGATTTTTTTTTTTGGAATCATTCTGAAAGATTTCGTTTTTTAAAAAAATGACGACTCTTCGTAAATTGTTCCAAAATGTTTGATAGGATTTTTGATTTTTTTTCTTTCTCTTAAAAATATTTAGAAATTTTCCTCCCAAAAATAATAATTACAAGTATGCTTATGTAAAAATTTTTGAAAATTTTTTGTCTAAAATAAGAGTTTTATTTCATCATTATTTTTCTTTTAAAATAAATCTAAAATAAAGGTTTTCCCTTTAAAAAAACACACTTATCGAGGATTTTTTGTGAAAATTGTTTTTAAAAAATTTGATTGAATTTTTGCATTTTTTCCCGAAAAATTTTGATTTTAGGGTAAATTTTTTGATTCCGAAATTGTTTCCAACAATGTTGCAAAATGGTGAAAATTTAAAAAATAATGGGTACGGTACCTACACCTAGTAATTTTTTTTAAATTGAAATAGGTAATATAATTTTTGCGAGGGGGCCACCTCATAACTATTTTTTGAAAGATTGCAAAAATCGTGAAACTTTTGCACGTACGTAATATCAAGAGTAAATTTTTCTGTCCCTCCTTTGGATTCGAAATTCTAATAGGGAGAGGAAGTTTCGTTACTCTGATCTTTAAAATTTCAGTTAAGGATACCTCGAGAAAAGGAACAGCACAAGCTTTGTTTGTTGCGCTAATTTACACATATTTGGAAGCAGAATTATTCACTGAATTCAGTTGCAGGGTGGCACTCAAATCAAATTTACTCATGAAATAAATATTAAAAAGGTGGGGGCTAAAGGACCTCATCCTGAAGAAAATCTTTCAAAATCCACATGTTCTCTTCTGATGGATTATTTCTCGATCGAATCTACTTCAATGCTTCATTATGAGCATTTTTCCACAAAACAATGGCAAATATATCCGGATTGCGAGAAATTCCTGGTGTTATTTTTACACCGACAATAGCACGGTATTTAGTCTCGACACGGTGCGGTAATTTGTCGACGTTGGCCTATAATATAATTGCATATTTGTATATACTATAAATACTTATAATACACTAGTATGAGCTTGAACATTACGTACGAGTACTCGAATCATTGAAACGTTCAATTACCGTCCTCCGTCTCGTGGTTATTTTTAAATTCCGATAAACGCTTAAAATAATAAGCTATATTTTATTAATCGAATCCGGTCATAGCTATCTTCTTCCTCTCGCATCTATGTATAAGACTGAATTATGCTGAAACCCGTTGAAACTGGTAGGAAATGATGTACATAGTACGTACTACGTACTACGTAGCGTACTATTACGCACATGAATAAATTAATAGAAAATCCGACCGTGATAAGCATCCCTCTGGCTTCACCTCTCGACTACCGTCCGCGAACAGTAAAAGATATAACAAATACCTACGTAATAAATTCGCGAGATATGTAGCGTGCTCGAGATATTACGAATAGTATCAGTATAACGCTGCCATCAATTCGAAATTTGGAAAAAATAAAAAAATCCACGATGAGTTGTACAGTGTGCCACGTACGCGTACGTGTAAGGTAATGAAGTTCTAGGCCGTATCTAAACGGATTTTTAATTTCGTCATTTCTCTCCTTTTTCCTGTTATTTTATTTTAATTTTTTTTTTTTTTACTTAATGAGATGAAAGTGGTAAAAAAAAAAAATATTGTTTCAATTATGTATTCAAAATATTTTTTTTTTTTAAATAAGTAGGTATTTAGGGTTGACACTTTGTCGTGAGGATCACATGAAAATAATTATAGAGCATTTTGATGATGTAAGTATTTAGATTCGAAACGAAGAGAAATAGAGAATCGAGAATAGATTCGATCGTCGTAAATTAGTGAGTATAGCTTTAGTGCCGTAAAAGTTAACAAAAAATAATAAAATCAACATTAAAATGCAAAAATCTTGCAAAATTTCAAAGAGAAATGTTTTGAAAAAAATACGTAATTTTGTACAAACGTGATACCTATTTTGAATTATTTTTATTACATTTCAGTAACTTTTGTCTTATTTTTAAAGAATTTTTGAACAAATCTTGAACCATTTTAATAACTTTTATTATAACATTTAAAAAAATTGTTTTAATGACTTTTTAAAATTTCACAACTTTGAAAATTTTTAGAAATTGCCAGTTGTTACAACAATTCTATGTAAAAATGTATGGAAATACTATAACAATTTGTATTTTCAACTTCATCAAATTTTAAAGGAAATTTCAAGCCAATTATACATAATTTGGCCATTTTCAATCGCGTGTTTATTAATAAAATCACGCTGAAAAATGTTCAAACACACATAATTTGGATGATAAGTTCATTAAAAGTTCATTTTAATTTTGAAATAATTCAAAAATATTGTAATAGATGCATGACAACAAATGGTGAAATAATTATTGTTATTTGTCTTAAAAGTCTATTTAAAATGTATTCAAGTTCGAAGTACAAATTGTTTTGGTATTTTCATCACCACCACTCACAATAAATGAATAAAAATGAAAAAAATCACCGCAGAAATCAACTTAATCGTTAATTAATTGTGAGCCACAATGGTAAAGCAATATCACTGACAGCAGCGCTCCCCGTGGTGAGCGAACTTGCCATTTCTTATTTTTAGAAAAAAAAAATTCGCAATTTCCATTTTCCAAAAAAGCAGAAAATTCTCAATTTTTTGAATTAAAAAATTTTCAAAAAAAATTAGTAAATTTTTTTGAGAAAATTCTGTACCTACTTCAATGAAAAAAATTCTTATTTTTTCAAAAATATTTGCAAACTTATCAAAATTTTTGTTCGAATTTTAAAATTTATTGCTTTTTCGGTTGTTGATTATTTTACACACCTCTGAATTGGTTTCCAAAAATTTAAAACCAAAAAATTACATTTTTTGTCGCATTACTGTGAAAAAAATCACCATTTTTTTGATACCTTCTATACATGGAAAAATTTTTTTGACGTGTGGCTTCGCAAGAAAAACATTATCATTAAAAAAAATCGCTATTTTTATCTAATCAGGAATTCATGCTTATTCTACCGGAAGCTACAAGAACATCTGAATCACACTCACCATCAATGCACATACGTATTTGTAGTTTCCTTTGCAATGATCGGGTAGATATTGCACGTCTGCTCGTACTTTCGATACCCTCATTTTAAATCTCATGTTTGCCGAACGTACTATGTAATGATCACATTCCAGCAATTCATCATTCAATCTCTGTAAGAAAAGAAAAAAAAAATTTTGTTCACGAATTATTGATTATCAATTATTTCAAAATGTAATTGGAATAAAGTCAATTTTGTAAATAGGTATATTTAGGTATAACAGACACACCTATTTCAAAAATATTTTTAAAAAAAGAACAATAATCTTAATAACTTCAATTTATTGTGCTTTGCTTACTACAATTCTATCCTACCCCTGAGTGTGAGGTGGTGTTGCGTATGCTCGCCCAAAAGACGGATAGCAATTCTTGTTATGTTAGTAAAGTAAGTTGATATCTTCCGATTCTGAATTTAAATCCATATAGTTACATCCTAGAACAAACAGAAGAAAATTGAAATTCCGTATCCAGATCCACAATAAGTAAATAAACCAATTCTACAAATACTAGTGCAAAAAATCGAATACATCTATCGTCGAATTACGACACCGGCGGTAAAACAATGTCGTTATGACGTCAATTGTTAATTTTTCTAATTTACTTCAATTTAAACAGCTAAAAAAAATTCAATTTAGTTACTGAGGAAAAAAAGACCACTCCGACCTCTTGAAATTATTGTTTACTAAATCCGGAGCTGTACTATAGGCTACTTTCCCACCATGATGACCAATATAATAGGTAGATTACAATTTCTAGAAATTACTCCTCGACTGGTGACAAAACAATCTACGAGACCAGGGCACATTGCGGTATACATGGAAGGAATACAGTAGCTGTCAGAACCAGCCTGCAAGTCGACGACGTTCGTTCGAAATTTGGAATTCAGGTTCAATTAAACTCGATCTCTACGAGTAGAACTGCTGGGAAGTGAGAATGCAATATTGCGGTTATGAAAATACTTGGTAAGTTTGGTATTAACTGCATCAACGTCTGGTGTTGGAAATAATTACCTTTTTGTAACTCGATAAAAGGTAAAAGCTTGTAAAATTAATAAAATTAACGATGAAAATATAACTTCATTATGATAAGAGAAGCTTTCATAAAACAATTCAAACTCGAGGGCTCGGGTAAATACGAGAGAAAAATGTGAAATCCTTGAACCAGTTCGTTCGCGCAATACTAACGTATTACGTACGCATACGAGACGTTAACGTATTCGGAAAAGTTCTTAGAAAATCAATTCGATAGTTGGTCGCCATATACGACGGTGGACATGGACATTGAATGGTCATCGCATCATTAAAATCTACCTAAACAATGAGAACAAAATAGCAGGTATATAAAAGACACGTTGGTGTTGGCTTGCAAATCGTCCATCTCGGATAGTGTTTTTTAATATGAGAAACGCGTCCGCCGTAGGGTTACAATGTTCTTTCATCAAAATTGAACAATGTGATATAAGG
Organism: Trionymus perrisii; assembly: GCA_900050545.1. Lineage (NCBI taxonomy): Eukaryota > Metazoa > Arthropoda > Insecta > Hemiptera > Pseudococcidae > Trionymus > Trionymus perrisii. The sequence continues at coordinate 9,393 of FIZV01073172.1, forward strand.
CTTTGGTCGGCTGAAACTTGGATAAAAGGAACGCTGTTAACAAGATAAAGAAACACATCGCCGCTGGCGATTACGACGTTTGTTATGGAGAGAATCTGCTTATGCGGTACAACTGGTTCATCTTGTTATTCATCGTATGGTAAAGTAGACGTAGCCGAGATAAGGCAACGTAAAATCGTGCAAAAGTCACTGCATTTTTCCAGCAACACCGCCAAGTCGATGGATGGAAAAAGGTTTCGTAGTATCATACATAATATAAGCAACTGCACGACGACGATCACGACGATCACACGTAAGTGGTATGGTTTGAAATTCAATGTCAAAGTCATCAAGTAGGTACTTGGCTCGCGTAATTTAACATTGTCACCGGTCGCATCGATGGCTCAATGTAATTAAATAATCTGCCATTGTGAATTCGCCTCGTCACATCAGGTTGATTTAATTCGAGTACACGCGGGGTACGTATATAAGAGTAATTATTGCCGTTTAAATTACACTGCCAAGTACCCAATTACCTGTTTCGAGAATGAACGGTTTGTGCGTTTTGAGAATATACAGCACATACATCATACTACATACGTACACACTGCACGAACGTTGTCATCTTCTCCAACCATCGAACTGAGTATATTAAAATTAACAAGAATGTGTCGTTAATTCGAACATGGTTCATTCGCCCCGGTCCTAGGCGCAGGTATACTAAAATGTGAAATTGTTGAAAGTTCAATGATACCGAGCCAATGTCGCTTCGTATTAATAAATTATACAAACATATCGAGTATACAGAGACGCGTCCGAATCCCAAATCCACGCAAAACGCGTCCAGCATATTCACTACACATTTCTTATTTAAAACCGCAAAATTTAAATTTCTTAAATCAACCTTATCATGTACAGTGCCTGTATCGTATTAAGTACCATTTCTTCGGCAAAGAATTCGAATCCTCCGGTCAAACTTGATCCATTATGTGAGTCATAGCTCAGCCATGTACCTATACGTATCTTCGACTTTATTTACGCTGAAAAAAAAAAAAAAATGAAATATCTTTGTAAATACGATTATAATACCTTTAAGTATAGTAAAGTAGTGTGTGTGAACGTGAATCCTATTATTTCTTTATCGCGTTTTAATCGCTACGGTGCGGTGTCATCTTTACTACCTGATTCTTATAGTAGCTTCTTTTACCTCTGATCGTAAACTTGTTCGAAAGTAAACGTACCTTGAATAAATATAACTTGGATTCGAATGTTTGTAGTCATTAAATAAGCCATGAATCCAAAACCAAACACATCAAAATCAACCATGGACATGTCAACTGATAAAACTCGGTAAATACTACCGAACTGCCAGACGATCGTCTGCCTTTCTTAAATGCCACTAACGATAATACATAAACAAAGCCTTCGGTAAAATATCCGAAATTAGTACCTACATTAAGGGCCGATTCCGCATACTTATTTGCCTAAGATCCTGCCCCGTCTTAACTTCCATAAGAGTAATGTAAATCTTTAATCGTAAATATCTAGAGATC
>FIZV01073208.1:0-10944 GCA_900050545.1 Trionymus perrisii
TATGAGTAACTTTTTGTAAACAAACGCTGAAATTTCCTTTCCCCTGTACCATATAGTTGCGTGTCTTGGTAATCTAGTGTCTATAGCAATAAGAAATGAATTTCACTACAAAAACAAAATTTCAACTGAATTAAAATTGAATTTTATTTCAACATCAGCATTTTCGTATTAAAATTAAATTTCACTGTGAGTTCATGATTTTTGGTAATAAAAATGAATTTTGTAACAAAATCAGAGTCATTGGCCCTAAAAAATTGAATTTCAAATTTGCAACAAGACTAAATTTTACTGCACAATCAGTATCATTTGAGATGACATTGGACTTTCCGCAAAATCATGAGTTTTGATGAGATAAAATTAAATTTTAAAGTAATATCTGATGTGGCATTAGTGAATCACAGCCTATTTTGTATTTTGAAATTTTCTTGAAATTGAATTACTGAATTTTAGTACAAAATTACAATTGAATTTCGGTGAGCATGAAACTCAACATGAGTGCAAAATCAGAATTTTTACTAAATATATATACTTATATATTTTTTTTACAAAATATATCTAATAATTATTGCATACTGTGATACTGAGAATACATCACATTTTAAATCATTTTTTTTTTTGCAATTAAATTTAGTTATACTGCAAAATCGAGATTAAAGTGAATTTTGTTGCAACATCAAAATTATATGTACTTACTATATTTTCAGAAAAATTATATTGCGCGATAAAATGAGAATTGAATATTCACACGCTACTACAGAGAAAATGTCTACCACTTACACGGGTATTTTACTGCAATCTCTTCCACGGTACGTGAAACTTTTTCAAACCCCACGTTCTGCTGACCTTATAATTCGCCAACCTCTTTTACGCTCCCTCGAAACCGCACATCCCCTATCAGCAATTTTCTTCGCACCGGCCTAATTCATAATACCTACAAGACGATTATCACTCTTTGCTCGAATCTAAACATAAGGTTATTGTTGCTTTATTATCTCTAACAAAAGGAATGTTCATAATAAACACACCAAACAGAAGCAACGTATCGCGATAGGGATGATAATTAAGAGCGAATGTTAACGTTTTCATAACCTCCGTTGCCGTTCCACGTTCTGTCGAAATGCTTTTGCTTTTTCGTGGTTAATCGCGTTCATCTACGAATAACCGAGCCGAGCTACTCGCTAATAAAAACGTATTCTTTTGACTGCCACATTCTGCGTAGAATCCTAATCGAATAGTCTGCGGTGGTGGCATTTCACAATTAAAATTACTCTGCACAGTACGATATTTCACCGAGTAGCATACGAAATACCGACTCATTCAAATTCTAAACGCGCATTCTGAAGCTCTTAAAATTATCTAATTAAATGAGTCAACCGACATTTAAAAGGTTATTATTCCAGGTGGATTTTCATTAGTCAGTTACGCGAAATTCGAATGAGAACAGGATGAGAGCAGAATTGAGATGAATTACAAGTAGATTTATTTTTTTAGGTAGGTAGGTACTAGGTACCCCTAGAGTGAGAATCTCAAAAAAAGAATTTGCAATCGATTTAAATACCGCTACAAAATAGATTTAAAATGTATTGAAATTTTTCAACGTAAATTTCGCAATAGGAGAAAAAAGGGGAGGATTCAAAGTCAGAAATCAAATACCTCGATATTTGCAGGATAAAGATTCTTTATACCTATGTACCTAAGAAGCAACATACCTACAACAAACGAGTAAAAATGTTTTAAAAATTGACACCGGAAGAGAAAAACACTCGAAAATGAAACCAAACAAAAAAGGCTGCGTTATTATTGAATTGCTGAGCCACTTTTATATAAGCTTCATGATTGTCTCACTATTCACATTTTTATTTAGGTAGTACGAAAATCACACAAAACTGTCAATAAATGAAGCGAAGCCCGAAGTGTAGAAAATTATTCACCATGCTAAAGAATTCAAGATTATTTTTCGAATGACGAATAAAATCTTTTTCATAGTGAGTCTATGTAAATTGGGTTGCGTAAAGTTCGAGATTTTCAATGGTGCAATTCCCCTTCTCCCCTTCAACTAAGTTATTTGCAAAAGTATAATTTTTTGAAATTGAAAAAATGAAAAAAACAATTTCTTTTCAAGGGTTTTCTGGAAATAAAATGCAAATAACTATTTAACCAACAGAGATAGAGGGGCGGGGTTTGCTCCATTAAAAAGCTCCACATTTTTTCATCCAAAAACATTGAATAAAAATAAAACCTATATAAATAGGAAAAACCTTAATGATTTTTTGAAGAAAAAAAAAAGGGTTTTCAAATATTTTTGGTTCGTACAGTTCTCCCTGTCCATCTGGCAAGGTGATCAAGCACATAAAAAAAATTAGAAAAAATTTGCTCTTCAGCGCCGCAGAGTGCAACTTCCTACCTATCACGGTACTCGAGTAACGCAAAGTAGAACATTTTCAGCGAAAACAAAAACAGTAATTCCGCCTCTGCGAGCCGGAAAGTATGCAAACCAATTTACATAGACTGACCATGAGTTGCATAGCTACTGGTTAGAAGGCTTAGCATAGGTCGGAACACCCTGTATAAAGAAAGATAAAACCACGGATGATAGCTATACTATTCAAATCACTAGGTATACTATTGAAATCCGCATCAAGGTCTCCAACTTACACAGAACTATCTACTATACCTCATTACCTATACAGCTCGCAGGAGTATTTTTACGTCGTACTTGATGGTACACAAAGATTATCCAAAATGTATACCATTGAAGGGGCTAAATGAAATAAGTATGTTTAATATTGCAAAATTAAAAGTTTTCAGCTACCAGATATAAAACTGTTAGTACATTTCCCTTTACAACAACGTTAACAAATAATTCCTTTCATCGTTTCGCGAGCCGCCTTGACAGAATCAGCGATGTACCATAATTTTTTTCACAAAAATAGGTCCTGGTTGGGTCGCTGCGAGCGCAAAAGAAAGAGGGAAACTTCGAACGAAAAGAAATTGAAAAGTTCTTTTATATGTATGCAGAAATTGTTGTTGAAAATTCCATTCAAAATCTTCCTCTTATTTATTGAAGTACCTACTTCAGGGCTCATCGAATCGCAGGAATTAGCGTCGAATATTTTCATATCCGTAAAAATTTTTTACATTATTGCAAATCCGTGCTGAGAGCGGAGAAAATCGTGTACGAATTGTAGAATTGTTTTTGAGGGAAAAAGAAGAAGAGAAAAACCTATCAAGTTGATATTTATTATGAAAACATAGGCGAAATATTTTTTTAACGATGATCTTCTTACTTGCATAAAAAGCTTTATTTTTCGAATTTTCATCGAAATAATGAATAAGCAATAACCTAAGGGATATTCGAAGAGCAAGAAAATAAGTACATGATGGGTAGAAATTTTTCGTAAAATTGTATCACTTGTATAAAAAATTGTATCGAAATACATTTTTCGAAAAATTTAAACTTGTCGATTCAAAAATATTCAATTTTCGAAATTTTGTTATTTTTCTGATATTGGAAAGTCAAGAAAATCAAATTGCCTATTTATCATCTACCCATTTCCTCGTAATGCCCCATTATCCCAATACAATATTATGATTCTAAACTTATTTTTCTAGTTACTGGGGAAGGAATACTGCGCAATTTAAAGGTAGGATTTAAATTAATATTTCATCTCAACACTGTTCAGCTTTTGCAGTTTTGCATAACTTTTATCGTGGAACTTCAGTCAACTCGATAAAAACCACCGACAAACTAAAGTTTTGCAAAATCCTATCTTCAAATCATGAACCAGACATTCCTGAATTAAAAAAATGTTTTGAAAAAGTCTCGAATGTTGCATAGTTCTTCTGGAAACGAGACATTCCCCAATTCTTGATACCTACTTCAATTCTTCATTTTCCAAAAAATTTATCAATAGATATTTTTTTTAGTTACTCCACCGAAATGCAGCATGAAAATTAATTTTCTTCATTGAGAACTTCATGGCATTTCGTTTTTTAAGAATCAAATTTTTAAATTTTTTGTAAAGAAAGAAAAAAAAGAAAAGAATCTACTTTTCTAATTTTTTTCAAAACTTCAAAAATAAAAATTGCGTAATGGTGATATTAAAAAGGCCAATTCGTCCAACTCTACGCAATATGCATTCAACAAAATATTTTTGAAATGCCCCCTTACATTTCTAAATTTTTTTCTTTCAATTTTTTTTTTAAATCTTTTGCAAGTGAATTATTCATTTCCAAAATTTTCCATTAAAATTTTTTCCACTTTTTCCTGAAACTGTTTATTAAGTAAAATATTTCCAATAATTTCCATAGAATTTTTTTTTCAATTTTTTCTGAATTTTTCCCCATTTTTTTTCTTGGCTTTTTATTAAAAAAATTCTAAGGAACTTAATTTACCTATTACCAATTTTTTCCAAATATTTTATCCAATTTATTCCAAGAACTTAAATTTTTCATCAAAATTTTTGAAAATTATTTATTAAAATTTTTCTATAAAATTTTAATCTGAAAGGAATTTCAAATGTTTATTTTCGAAAAAAACAAATGTGTTGCTTTCAAAATAAAAACTTGGGAAAATTGATTTAAGAAAAAAATTAAAACAATAAGGAGTCTGGAAGATGAAAAAAATAACGATATTAGTTTTGTTTATAAACAATCCTACCACAACAGAAAAATACCCTGTCTTGCCATTTTACTGTTTTCTGGATTTTTTTGTCTCCTCCCCTAAGTTGGTTCTTTCTAAGAGAAAATACAAATTTCTATTTTTATTTTTTTCCTGATTGAATTTTATTGATCCCGGTTACTCCTTTCTTTAAAAAAATGAAAAAAATTACAGATTTTCAAAATCTTGCCTTTTTTAACTAAATAACTCATCAAAGTTGCTTTTTCCAATTTTTTATTTTCCCCTAACTTAATTCCATGTGGTACCTTAGGGTGTCCTCTATTTTTCAAAAAAATTAAAAGATAACAAAATTTATACTTTTTATTTTTCCCTAACCGCATTTTAAAGCTAAGACCTCCCATTATTGTCCCTAAGCCTCCATTTCGAAAAAAAAAACAAAAAACAAAAAACGTGAAATAACCAAATAAAAAATTGGGAAGCACTTTCTAATAATAGGAAAAAACTTTTGAGGGCGATTCAAAAGAAAAAATCGATAGTCCCAAATAAGGGCCACTTGACCTAATTGAGCTTACTTCAGAATATTGCAAAAAAAAAAAATTAAAACCAATTTTGGTAAAATTCTGCCCTTCTGAATTATACGTAAACGTTTTATTTTTCAAAATTGATCAATTTTAATAGTTTCTAAAAATTTAAACTTTTCAAAAAAATTTCACATTGATTTTTTGAAAAATTCAAATTTTTCGAAAAATACTCATATGGAATGCAGATGAATTCTTAGAACACTCGAAAGAAAGGTGTTCGAATGCTAAGAAAGATTTAGAGACGAGATGTGAATTGATCGAATGAGCATCCAGAAATAACTCATCGTAGGTACCTAAAAATTTTCCAAGTATTTGTTCATTTTTTGAAGTTTGGAGAATTTTTGAAAATATAAAATTGGTCTATGCAAAATTATTATTAACAAATTTTGAATTTTCAAAAATTTGCCAAAATTTGTAAAATGAACTCGAGCATTTGAAATCTGGTTCTGATTTTTTTTTGTGCACACATAATACATTTTTGGATTCAAAAATGTAAACTTTTTTCAAAAACTTCAGCTCCGAAGAAATATAAGTTTTTAAGTTTTTCTCTTCTCTATATTCTTTTCTCTTTAATGATTATTTTGTTTATCACGTAATCTCATTTATTTTTTATAGTAGGTGTTTCTTCACCGCCCTTCCTCTTAAGTAAACCTTAACTACAGCAAAATTTTCGCCCTATTTTGGTAGTATAATTATATTGAAAACGCTGATTTACTTTTGTCATTCTTAGGCTCGAGAGTTAATAAAACAAGCTTAAAAAAATTACTTTCGTTGCTGGAAACTTTTATACTCTGTTGATCTTTTTTTTTTAATTACAGTACCTACTCGAGTGGGTTGTTTTTGAGAAAGTTTTGACCTTCTACGAGCGATTTTTTTCCTCAAATTTTTGGAAAAGTTGTAATAATAAATTAGATGAAGTACTCGAACGTAAACGACTTTGAATCGTGGTTCTTATGCAGATGAAATACATAATTTTCCATCAATTTATCTCTAGGATAAGATTAGCAAAAGGGTAATTTTTAATATTCTCGAAAAAAAATTACTTTTTAACGAACCCTTGGTTATTTTGTTTCCGAGAAAAGGTGCTTTGTTAATTTTTTGAAAATCGCAATTCCTTTTATGTATACTTTTCTTATGAATAATTTCGCCTGGCTTGAAGAAACTTATAAAACGTTTTCGGATTCATTATGTAGGTAGTAGGTTAGGTACATCCTGAAAAAGCACGAGTACATGGATCAAATTCCCATCTTGGAAGGAAACTCATCGTTCCGAAGCAATATTTCAATAAAATTAGAAACGCGTTAATTCCCCTCAAGTTAAGAAAATCGCTTATAAAGTCAATAAAAATAACATTTTTAAAGCGGTAAAAAAATTGGAAAAGCATGGTAAAATGGGTAAAACGAATTTTACCCTTATTCCAATGTACGTACTACGTATATCATATCTTCGATATCTGTTGGCGAAGGAAGAAAATTAATGATGTTTAATGATAGCATTAAAGTTGTGTTCTTTTTTTTCAAAAAGAAATATAATAGGTACTTTTGAACCATTTTCCCTGGGCGCTTTTTGTGTGCATAAACGAATTTACTGGTAATATTTTTAGCGTATTGAAAACCTGTCGAAAGAGGATAAGGAGCAAAGTGAGAGAAAAAAAATCGTATTTTATACGATGAAATATTGTAACGCGGTATAGATAATAAACATGTATACGAGGATTCCATGTACGAGTATATGGTCTGTGTATTGTGTTTGATAAAAATATTGGTTAAAAATAGAAAACGTTTTAGTGCAGTAATCAAAGTTACCGCATAAGAGCACATGTGTGCAATTGTACTAGTATACATTTGTATATTCATTCATAGGCGGTATAATATGTGAAAAATTACTTTATAGATGCGAGAAATTATCCATGTAGGTTGGCGCCATTCGTGAAAGTTTTTCGAGATAAATTTCAGCAACGTTGGGCTCTACTGAGAAGTGTACTTTCAATTTATTTCGCGTATGATTATTATAACGACGATATTATAAGTAGTCTTATGGGATTTCAAATAAATTATATTAAATTGTAGGTGCTATGGCTACGCTATACACACTACACACACACGTTTGCATTTTGAAGCGCCGTTGTTTGGAATGTTTTGTAGTTTGTTTAAACTCCGTATGTCCGGTGTCAAAGACGTGTTTGACATTAATTAACTGATGAGGTTCGTGGCACGAAATTATTTACGACGTTGTAATATTGTTCTTGTAATTAAGTTATCGCAGTTGTTGTTTCATGTTGGACGACGAATCAGTGAGCAGGACGAGATTTTTGGAGATGAATGGGCGAGGTGTTAGAATCAGCAAAAAAAAAATACAACGAGAACAAGATGGTTTGAAAACTAATTTAAAAATATTCCACCATCCAACTTTTAAAATATTTTGAATTTTGACCAATTTTTAATGAGAAGTGGCAATTAAAAATTGACCTAGTGCACTATGTAAATATTAAAAAATCATTTAAAATAAATTTTTAAAAATTTATTATTAAGTAAACTTTAATCAAAAAAACTAGTTATTAAAATTCCTTTATTATCGATAGATCCTATGTTTTATAAAAGTTACGTATGATGATTATTTTTTTTTAACAACTCGTGATCCTCTTTTTTTTTTTTTTTTCGAAACTACTGAAAAATTGCGAAAGGTACCTACTTGAATTTTGAATTAAAAATTCTGATAATCTTTTTTTTTTTTTTGATAACTTAAAAATTTTTTCGAAAAATGATAACAATCAAAATCTTTTAAAAATTTCTGAAACCCTAAACTTTAGAAAAAAAATTTTGATCAACTTTTTTTAAAAAAAAGGAAAAAACTTTGGTAATTCACTTTTTGAAGAGCTCGTGATGACGACATTTTTGAAAATTTAATTTATTGACAATATTGCATCAAAAATAGTAATTTTTGTAAAAAACTTTTTATTAATGCAATGTTTTCTTTATAAAAAATTTATCATTTTACACAGAACAAATTAATAATTTATCAAATATCAATAATAATTTTCTTCAAAGAAATACATACATTTTTTTTTTTTAAATTAAGTAGATAAACATTTTACATAAAATAATAATTCTATCAAAAGTTTATATTTTGAAACGTTCATCATTTATGGTTTTATTATGAGATAAAATTTTTACAGCAATGAAAATACTTGAAAGAGGTTAATAATTTTATTATAAAATGAATTCGCACTTTTGGGGAGAGGGTGAATAACTTCAAGGTGTGCTTAAATTTCCAATAGGTACCTAGATAATTATTGCAAGAAAATTTGAATAATTTTCTTCTAATAACTTTTGATGGGTAAATTTAAATAAAAAATATCATGATGATTTTTTTTTTTTTTTTTTTTTGAAAATTCTATTGAAGGTAGGTATTTATAAATCCCATCTTCGAGCAACCATTTTGGTACATGGGTATGTCTCATAAACGAGCAGCTCGAAAAAATTCTTGCTTTTAATCCTATTTTTTCATGAAGTTACTGAAAATTTTTATTGAATTTGGTGTAAATTCTCTTCAATCCTCTAATGAATTTTTACAATTTCCTTTATTTTCGACTTCTTTTCTATCCCCCCTCATACTTCTGCATAAAAAACCACTAAATTTTTTCAAGCAAACCCTGTGAAAGAAAATCACCTAAAATTTGTTGATTTTAACTTATTGAAGCCATATGGTCGCACCTAATCTGCACGCATCACTTGATGAAATTTTTTTCTGTCAATAAAATTAGGTATTATACAGATTTGTAAAGATAGCTTACTTGTACTTTTCTAGACACAGTCGCAACAGATCTACCACCACCATTGTCGTCACCACCCTCATTGCCACCTTGCAGTCCTACCAAACCAACTAGTCCGGCGGGCTCTCTAGACGCCTCGCTAGAAGCCCAAAGCTCGAAAAGAATCCGCACAGCTTTTACCAGCACTCAGCTATTGGAGCTAGAACGGGAATTCTCCACCAGTATGTACCTGTCTCGACTGCGTCGTATCGAAATAGCAACCCATCTGCGTTTATCGGAAAAGCAAGTCAAGATTTGGTTCCAAAATCGACGAGTTAAGTATAAAAAAGAAGAAAGCAATACGCCCGAGGTGCACCAAGGTACGGGTTGCGCTTCGGCGGCTTCGTCCAACAAGTGTTGCTGCAGTCTACGTACGTGCTCGTCAAATCGAAAGAGTAACAAGAATTCGATGGATAGCACAACCAGTTGCGAAATATCGTGCAGCGACGACAGCAACCACGAGCAGGATTTTCGAAACGGATGCGTCGGTGTATCTGTATACGAATGATGAGTATATGTAGCTGTCGAACGAGAAAGTGATATTATGATTTCAAACGAACACGCCAAATAGCAAACGTGTAAAAACAACCGACGAGGCATAGGTACGAACTTACGAAGGTCAATTGAATTTTCTTTGAGAAGCCGAATTAATTGGAGGTTTGGCGTAAATTCGATTTGGGGCCCTGGGTGCGAGCTTGGCGAGATCGAGATAAAGTTATAAAAAAATTAATTGCCTTTGTTTTTGTACACGCGCGTAAATAAATCTAATGGGATTTCGCACAACTTGGTCTATTTGCCTTGCCATATATACGAGCGCTTTCGATGTGTTTCAAAAATGAAAAAAATTCAACGCCAGGACGTCGTGAAAGGAGAGTTGAAAATCTGGGGTGTTTGGCATTCGTACCCACCTCTCCTTACAACACCAAAATTTTCTCAACAACGAGAAAATTTCGCGAAAGTTAATTCCAACTTGGTCGTCCTCATTGTATAAGTTTTCGGTGTGAAATTTTCCAGCAATGCAATTTTCTTATTCATCGAGATTTATTTATATGCGCAAGTGTGTCGAGACGTAGAACAAAAATCAAAACCAGCTAAAAGTTTTTTTTTTTTTTTTAAATCCGAGAACCAAGGTATTTTTTGGTCTCCGCAGTTTTTAATTAAATTCCGAATTTGTATAGATATCGTCGTACTCGCGTTTACATACCAAATTTTTCGTTTACTCCTTCGCCGAGATCGAAAAATTGAATTGTTTTTCAATTTCATTAGGTTTTTATCCGCGCTTTTTTTTTCAGCTCCTTTTCGTCGGGTTGTTTATGTACGAGATAAAGAGCGGTATTCGCCAACGTAGAAAGTATAGGTGAACGAGGTCTGGCCAAGAGGTTATTTGTAATTTTCTGCGAGGAAAAAACGAAGAAGAGACGAATTTTGTCGGGAGATTTTCTAAAGTAGAGTCGCGATAGGTGTGTCGATGTTACGGTATGAGATAAGAGTGAAAGCCTTTATTATTTTTGCTATGCTAATTTGAATAAATCTGCAAAATGAAAAAGTATTGGAGGTAAAAAATGATTTCTTCGTCCCGAAAGGACCCCATTGGGATTTGATTTTTCAAATAAAGAAAGGACCCGTGAGGGAGAAAAATCCTAACCGATAAAAAAATCAATAAAATCGGTTCAGCCAAAGTGACGTTATGCGCAAACAAAGAATTTAGGCTTTACTTTATTTTTCATTAAAGAAATTTGAAAATTTTGGACACCCGTTGTATTACCCCTAATTTTGGACACGATGTATAATGATTATAATTAATTCGAAACTTAAAGATTAGAAATTTTGGACACCCGATGTATTACCCCTAATTTTGAACACCAGGCATATCGATTATAATTAATTCAAACTTTATAGGGATGAAAAAAAACATGCTATGCAAAAATAAA
>FIZV01073218.1:0-10722 GCA_900050545.1 Trionymus perrisii
ATTTTTTCTTAAAAAAAAAAAATTTGGGGGGTTTTTTTTTAAAAAAAAAAAAAAAAAAAAAAAAAAAAAAAAAACTGAAAATCGATCAATTTTTTTTTATTTTTATAAAAAAAGAGGTTAACCAGGGGGCCCTTAAAATTTAGTTTGGAACAAAAATAAAAAAATTAGAATTATTTTCCGATAAAAAGAAATAAGTTTGGGTGGTGAAACAAAAAAAAAATCGAAAGTCCAAAATATGGACCACCCTGTTCCAAAGTCCATACAGGACGCAATTTCCAAGACTTTTCTCTTGTTTAGTTCTCTCTGCTGCCTTCCTCGAGTCCCTTTTGTATGAGTTTGCGAAAACCGCAAAAGCCTGGCTAATTGAAATTCCAAAAAGTTTTACTCGAACGTCTTGAACTTTCATTTATTTTAAAGTCGTTATTGTTCCATGCTTCAACTATGCAATAAAGCGACGTTAAATACTCTCGCTCATATACTATATATTTTTCCGCAAACGCCATCGTGGCGCAGCAGTACACACATACACAACAGAACAAAACCGAAAGAAACCAACTTGGGGTACATAAAAAGCATCCAGCGAAATACATACAACGCAACGCCTAAACCCTTTTTAAAAATTACGTTCCACCGGAATGGCATTTGTTCATTTGTTAATTTGTAGTTTTTATGCTGGTTAATTTGACGGTTAGTTGAGTGAATTCATTGCATCAACGTGTACGTTTAAATATTTCTTTTATGTCTTTTGTATTATGTATTATATAACTGCCAGTTTCTCCTCCACCCGTTGGATTTCTTGCCCATGACTTCACTTCTCATATCGTGATAATGAAGCTACCCCCTCACACCACATATTATATGGTATCGTGTTTACTCGCGTATTGTTCGAGGTGCCAGTTTTTTATTTCTTCTTCCTTTTTGTGCGAGCTTCGCGCGATTTTTTTTTTTTTTAGATTTCGTTTGCTGCAGAAATTTACATTTTTACAATAAAAATTCATAACGTGAAACGACGCTCGTCGAGTTAACCGACTGTGTTAAGATTTATAACGTTAATTTTAGGTAATGGAAATTTTGTCTACTCGATCTTTACTCGCTCTGGGATCCTTTACTTTTTTTTTGTGCTTTTCGTTATCGCGGACTATTGTACAGGTGTTGAGGAAATTTTTATGAGATGAGCATTTTTTTTCTTTATGGTGTGTTGGGTAGATTAGTGAGGATTTAAAAAATTCTCGAGATATATTTGTATTGAAGGTGAAAAAGTAGTTTAGAAAATTCAGAAAAAATTTCAAAAACATCTCTAAAAAACAGTCTAAAAAGTTTTTAAAAAAATATCGTAATAGTAAATTCTTTGGAAAAAAATTTCTGGGAATAAAATTCTAAAAAATAATACTTCCTTACTCCATAAAATTCAAAAAAAAAAAATTAAAGTACACAGGTACTTCAAAAAAAAATTTACAGAAAAAAAATTTCAAAAAATATCCAAGAGAAAAAAATGATTAAAAAGGAATACTTACCTACCTACTTCAGAAAGAAATCTCAAAAGAAAAAAAATGTTCTGAAAAATTATGTACTACCAAAAATTCCGAAATTAAAAAAAAATTGAAAAAATCTTCTTGAAAAAAATTGGTGTAAAAGTATAAATTATTCGGAAAGAAATATCTGGGAAAAATTTTCTAGAAAAAAATACTTCATAAAATTCAGAAAAAAAAAATTCCAAAAAATCTTTAGAAAACTAGGTATTTTATAAAAAATTTGCGGGGAAAAAACCAAGAGAAAAATAATTGAAAAATGAATTCTTCAGAAAGAAATCACTGAAAAAAAAGTATAGAAAAAAAATTGCCTAAACCAAAACATAATACGTGATCAGAAAAAATTGAAAAAAAGTCTCAACCGAACCTCTTGAAAAATTATTTAATTGAATTAAAAAATTCATAAAATAAAAAAATATTTTGAAAAATACATGTTGAAATCATTAGGAAAAGTTGTCTAGAAAATTACACTTATTACTTCATAAAATGTCTTTCAGAACAGTTTTTTTTGCTCTGAATAAATTTCGAAGTAATTTAATTTGATGATTTTTTTCATGCAATTTTTTTGAAGTACTGTATTTAATTTTTTTGTCCGAAAATTTATCTAAATTTTCTAAAGTATTAGGTACCTCTTACCTATACGTATTTTCTAGAAAACTTTTCCCATAGATTTATCTGCGAATTTATTTTCGCAATTTTTTTTGTCTTTGATGATAATTATTTTGATTTTTTTTTAATTTTTTAAAGTGATTTTGTCGAGACTCCCCCCCATTTTGCCCGTAAATTTTCTGTTTTTTAATTTTTTTTAAATTTTTTAAAAAAATTTTATAGGTTTTTTTTTTTAGAAACTCTTTTTTAGAGATTTCTATTTGAAGAATAATTTACATTAGTTTTTCTCGTGGAATTTTTTTCTGAGTTTTATGAAATATTCTTTTCTAGGATTTTACTTGCAGAAATTCCTTTTCAAAGAATTTATCATGTAAAAAAATTTTTAGAATGTTTTTTGTGATTGAAAAAAAAAAATTCTGAATTTTCTATGGGTTTCTTTTTTAGGAAATTTTTCCCCAGCTTTTCAAATGATTTTCTTTTCACAACACTTCTCTTAATTTTTTTTCTCTGGTTATTTCTTTCGAAAAATTTTCCGAGTTTTATCAAGTGTCTATTAGGCAGATAAATAATTATTCTGCCTATGAAGTTTTTTCTCAGGGATTTATTTCCAAAAAGTTTTCTTTATTCATATTGATTTTTTTTTTAATTTCAACGTGCTTTTTTATTATTATTATTTAAAATAAATTTTTAATGCGATTGAAAGGAATTTCTTGTCGAACAATCAATTTTTGCAATATTTTTCTTATTTATTAATTTTTTTTAATTAACATTTTTTTGTGGTTTTTTTCTAATTTTTTTCAAGATATTTTCTGGATTTTCTGGGCTATTTATTTTTATGATTTTTTTTTGAAAATTTTTTCCAGATGTTTTTTTAAAAATTTATTTTTACAATTATTTGTGTTTCTAGATTTTTTTAGGAAGATTTTTTTTTCTTAACCTTTTTTGAAGTATTTTTCAAATTATTCTTCCAACTTTTCTGAAAAACATTTTTTTCCTAAATTCTCCGGTAAAAAAAATCCACAGAAAAAAATTATTTCCAAAAAAGAAACACCACTTTAATGGAGAGTTTTGCTTTTCTTTAAAATACGAGCATGTACATAACATTTCATTGTATATGATGAGTAATTTTTGTGAAATATCCCAAGTTCTAACCGAAATAATCTTCTTAAAAAATATATTTTTTTTTTAAAGAACACAGTCTCTTTTTGTGCAAACATTTAAAAAAATGTTTTAAAATTTCATTTTCTTTAAAATCAAAAAATTCTAAACATCATAAAAATATGTAGGTAATAAATCAAAGAAACACATATTCCACCTTCCTATAATAAAAATCAGTCTAGACCTTCAGACTTTACGAACCATTTGGTCAATTACCGAAATTGAATGGCCTAGTCTATATTTTCGATTATTTCGTAAAAAATAATGGCTCTAATATTACGGGACATTTCCACCATAGATTCGGTTGAAAGGTTGTCCATACTAATGGAAGTCGTTTTTCAATGGTTCGATGATTTATGAAGGTCATTAGGCGAATATTACATTTGCTTGATGGTTCGCGTCATATTTTGGATTTAAAATATGTATGAAAATTTTTTCCGTCGGATTTTTTTTTCATAATCCTAATCGGGCAAATGTAACCAGACTTATATGTAGGTATAGTGTTGTTAGAAGCACGTGTTCAAATACACTTGCGGCGAACTTTCGCCAGTTGTATTTTATTAGATACAGGTAGTGGCAAAAGTGAGGCAACAAGCTTCGCGTATACGAGTTCGAGTATAATTTGGTATTATTTTTAAAAAAAAGTTATTTATATGGTTTTTGGAGAACACGTACGTACGTATAGAAGTAAATTTATTCGACGCTCCGGTATTGAAAAATATAACGCACGTGTTTACTTTCGTAGAAGACTTTTTTCTCATTGAACAAATTAGAAAAATTTTTCTTCATCCGAATGCCTACTCGTACATAGTAGTAAAGCTCGCTTTCATATGGAATATGGCACATTTTAGGCGAAAACTTTGTCCGTTTATGCGCTCGAGATGATTTAGAATAGTTAAGCTTATATATACGATAGACGGAGTCGTCGGAGACCTTGGTATGTAGGCGTTGGGATAACTGCGAAAAGGCGAATACCACAAATTAACATTTACCAACACGTAGACCCAGGCGTGCAAATTTTTACAAAAATAGTTAGCTAAGAAGTTTGAGAAACTTAAAGCATAGCACTGCGAGTCGACTTTGGGCCATTGTCGAACTCAGCTTTTGTGTTGGAGCGAAAAGAGACGTGCGTTTAATTCATTTTAATATCGGGCTCCTCCTCGAAGCTGAGAATGGCATAAGCGTTTAATGAGGACGCCACGTCGTCGTGTTGCATCGAACGTGCGACTAAAAAGGTAGAATTAAATATTTAACGAGTAATTAAACCCGTAGGCGGTAGCAGAATGAGCCGGGTGCAAATGACGTGAAATCAAAAAGCTCCTAGCGCCAGCCGAGAACAAAGAATCTGCATCTGTAGGGTTCTTCGTTAAAATTGTCTCTGTAAAGTTTCCAGCTGCAAAAAAGATCGGGTTGAGGTTTTTTTGCGGATGCCGATTGCAAATAAAGTTACCTACACAGCTCCGAAGTTTCCAATGACAAAAGTGTCTCTGCATCGAATAAACTTTATAAATAGGCATAGTTATTTTTTCCTAACCCCAAGTTTTAACTGCCGTAATTAAATTTTTAATCTGAAAGAAACCTCCGAAGGTCTTCCTTTACTTTCTATCTCGTTCTTTGGGCGAGTTAAAAAATTCAAATATTTACACGTGTAGGTACGAATTATTTCGCAATTCCGCTATAACAGTTAGTAAAAGGATGGCAATTTGTGTTCCGAATTAACCTGTTTTTTACACTTGGGTTAACTCTGCCAGTGTACAAATTATTTGCTACCTTTTTACCGAGCTTTCGCTAATGTATAACGTAACGTTCCCAATACCAACCGTAAACTGGCAGCATAATAAACGATAAAAAATAGCTACTCGTGCTTGTTGCCTACCTCGTTTTAATTTTATTTAACCAACTGTATGCTCTGGCTGAATAACTACAGGATATTATTTCGATGAAATATTTTCCATCGATTTGGAGAGTTCAATGTCAAGAAAGAAAATCGGACTAGAGGAATTCCACCATATTTGTAGCTTGGCTTCCTCTCTATAGAATAATCTGTAACATAAGTTCGAGTAAATATCCAACTGTTGGAAAATGGATCATTTTTTCCAACAATTCTCACATACGAGTAAAATATACAGGGTGTCAAAGTTGAAAATGCTTTCCTTCAATCGGGTAAATCGGCAACTTATTTTAGCAGTGTGTAAGTGTGTTTATCTAACCGTATTAATAAAGGAGCTAAAATATAGATTGTAAAAAAATTCGAAATTTTGATATTTTCCCCTCTTGATGAAAATTTGGAAATGACTAAATTTTGAAAATTTTTTGAAAGTAAATCAGTTGCAAAAATTTGGCCAATTTTTAAAATTGAGCAAAATTTTCAAAAATAATGTAAAAAGTTGATTTCCAAACTTGGTGAAATATCATTTTAAAAATTTGATTTTTCACATGTAATTAACCTTCAAGATTTTGATTTTGAATAAAGTTTTTAAATTCGGAATTTTTTTTTTAGAAATTTAAAGAAGTGAAATTTTAAAGTTTGATTAATTTTCAAAACTTGGTAAGAATTTGAAATTTTATAATTTTTGAATTTTGACAAACTTTTGAAATCAGATCAAGTTTTAAAAGTTCTCACTTTTCAAAATTCATTTGAATATTTAATAAATTTGAAAAAGCCATTTTTCCAAGTTTGGCAAATTTTTAAATTTCAAATTTTTTTTCGGATCTTTGCCATTGGTGAAACGCTGATAAATTTTCAGTAAACTGAAATGCTTGTTCCTGATCAAAAATTTTTTCTCGAGGTACATCACTGATTCATTTATACGACTTTGGCCCAAATTTCATTTCAATTCATTCATTTTTCTCAAATTTGGTTTTCTCATTAGTTGAACGTGATTAAAATTCCAGCGATCATATGAAATGATCGAATAAAAAAACTAATTACGGATTCGAGAGCTGCAGGTCAAACTATCCTGATTCAGACCTTTTCAACCATAATTTTACCAAAAATTTAAAAATTCATAGTTTTACAAGTACCTATTCTTTTATTTTTCCAAGTTTGGAATTTTAGTAAAAATGCCAATTTTTGTTGTTATCAAGGTCAATCATTTGATTAAAATTCACTTGGATTTTTAAGAAATCTTAAAAGAACGATTTCCAAAATTTGATGTTTTCATAATTTTGAAATTTTTTATTTAAATTTAACAATCTTGGAAATTTAATGAATCGTCAAAAACAGGTAATTTTTGATTTTAAATTTTTTTTTTTAAATTTGGTAGTTCAATATTTAAATGTTCGGACAAATTTTTAAAAAATTTATAATGGCAAATTTTAAAAGTTTGGTCGATTTTTACAATTTTTAAAAATTGCTAAGAATTTAAAATTTCTGATTGTGTGAATTTCAACGAATTTTTGAAATTGGGCAATTTTCAGAATTTAAGCAATTTTCAAAATTCACTTGGATTTTCAAGTTTTCAAGAAATTTTGCGAGATTGATTCAAAGTTGGATTAGTTTTCATTTTTAGAAAACTTTTTTTTTTAACTCGGTCAAATTTTTAAAGCATTTGAAGAGATAAGTTTCGAAGTGTAATTATTTTTCCCAATTTTTAAAACCTTTGATAAGAATTTAAAATTTGATAATTTTGAAATTTAACCAACTTTTAAAATTAGACAAACTTTAAAAATTTGACCAATTTTCAAAATTTAATAGCATTGTGACAATTTGGTTTTTATTTAAATGTAATAAATCTTCAAAGTTATCAAAGTTCAAATTCTTATGAGAATTTGAATTTTTTGGCCCAGTTGGCTAAAAGGTTTTCGACCATGTACTAACCTCAGTGAGGAAGAGACGACGTTGTGGGAAAGAAGAAGAAGAGTTTCAACATTTTTTTTTTTTTTTCGTTTTTAACGCCTTTGCTGCTACTAAGGGCAGAGGCGTATCGGAAGATGGGGTTTGAAATTGGATTAATTTTTTGAAATTTTCCATTTTTTAAAAATTAATTCAATTTTCAAGAAATTTTAAAAATTCATTTTTTAAAGTCTGGTTTCTTTTTTCGATCAATTTTCAGTCAACTTCCCAACATTTGCTAATTTTATTATTGTTCAATCACTGTATCAATCTATAATAATTTTTTGGTCGATTTTTCAACTTTTGATATTTTCATCAATTTTTAATCAATTTTTGAATTTTTCAATATTTGCTTATTTTGATCGCTTTTATCAATTTTAAATCATTTTTGCTCATTTCATCGTGTTTTGTTCGATTCATCACGCATTTTCAATCGATTTATCAGTTTGTGCTTATTTTATCAATTTTTTAATCATTGTTTACTCGATTTACGAATTTTTTAAAATTAGTTTTTATTCATTTGCTAGTCCTAAATTTTTGGAAGGTCGATTCTTCAAATCAAACCGTTTTTAAAATTCCATTATATTTTCAGGAATTCTAATAATGTGATAAATTTTATTAAATCTTTTTTGAATATTGCAGATAATTCTTAAAATTTGGTTAATTCTTAGAATTTAATAGTTTAAAATTAAATCCAATTTTCTAAAAATTTTGCAACGTTAATTTTTAAAGTGTGATAATAAAATTTTTCATTTTTCAAAATTTACCAAATTTTGAAATTTATAATACGTTTAAAAATTTGACAATTTTCATTTTTAATAGAAATATTTTATCACATCAGTTCACACTCATGGTTCCTATTTTTTTAAATAAATTATTTTTCGAAAATTAAAAATCAGCTTAAATAAACCTATTTTTAACTCCTTCAACAGTGTAATTAGGCAAACATATCAACACATTTTAAAAACATTTGCAGACTTTTCAGATTGATGGAGAATACTTTCAACTGGGACAACCTGTATAGTGTATACATATAATTCAACGAAATTCCAAGTTTTACTCTATGACTGAATTACTCCCCTCCTTACCCCATCTTATTGACCTTGCTCTGGACGATTACTTAACGTCGTACTAAACTACAATAAGCATTAATTTAACGAGCTTAAAATTTCAAACCGCGTTCAACGTCACCCGCAAAACTGCAAAAAAGGCCCACACTTTCCATAATTGCGCATTATTCTTAGTGTAAAAATTTAATTAAAATACTGGGAATAATTTTTTGGCGGCGAAAAGTTTTTCTTTTTAATGGATGAAAAAACACGTTGCACGATGTACTTGGCTTTCAAAATTAATCCGTTGATTGATTAGCTTGGTTTATATTTGAAATTTTGCGATAAAATTTTTATACTTTGTAGCATAGTGAGCTGCCCGCGTACAGGATAAAACATAGAAAACTTTCTAGAACTGAACATAAAAAGAAATTAGGTTAATGCGATAAGGTGTTTCGAGATGAGTAAAACCAACAAGACAATTCGCAGACTGCTCTTGTATAAGGAAAAGAATTTATTTCGCAAAGCGCACTGAAAAATTAAAATTATGCATAAATAGGCTTTCGGTAGAAGGCGAAATTCTCGGCATTTAGATAATTTAATTCTTCGGTTGTTTTCTTTTATGTTATCGTCGTCCATGTCGAATAAAAAAAAATAGTCAGGTTTTCTTTTCTTTCTTTTCTTTCTTTTTTTTTAATCTTAATTATACGTATTTCTTTACCGTTGCGAGCATTATCGTACGTCGATGGAGTTGGTATTTTTCGAGATTTATCATTCGGCTATATTTAAACGCGAAAATATAAGGTAATTAAAAGCATACTGTAAAGCTATGCCGTAATACTTAAACGTGTATTTTTCGTTCAACTGGCCAAGTTTTTCGTCTTGCAACGCTTCCAAAATGCTTTCATTAAAACAGCTCACTCTCTTTCTGAAAATTAGCTCACGGCTGAACAGTATTAATTGTAACTTTGGAAAAGTTTCACTTCATTTTGCTTTTATATGTTACAATATAATAAGTTTGCTTCTTGCAGATAGCAGCCAAGCTAAACCTTAATCAACGGCTTGCAAAATGGCGCTAAACTCTTAAACATGTACTACGCACAACGCCTTCATCTAAGATAAACGTACCCAGACCCATCTCGCATATGATAAAAATATCCTACACGTACGGAGTGGATCCCTTTCGTATACATACAAATTATTCAAACGTAAATATTGAACAAAGAACATCTTTTGAAATTTCAGTTTTCATTAGTCTACTGTGTGGTTTTTCTCGTAGAACAGCGCGGTTATTTTGGTAAAGGTTTCAGCATATATTGCCTCATGTATTATTTCTCTCCAGTTTCTCGTATTCCTTATATTATTTTCAGAAAAGGTCACAATGGCGAATGTCGGAAAACTTTATTAGTGAAATTAGAAATTCGTTTGCGAGCTTTTTATTTTTAAAGAAATTGAGAGCTTTGGCAGATCGAAAGATTAAAAAGTTTGAGTTGTGGTCTTTTCCTTTTCAAAGTGAAGCTCGCGGTTAATTTTATGCTAATTTGTCCCGATTGAAGTTTCTTTATCTTGATAGTTGAAAAAACGTCAATATTTCTTCTTCAAATTATGTGCAGTGATGAAATAATCCATTTGAGTTTAATATACCGCGTTTAATGCGACTAATTTATGGAAAATTGGACCAGAGGAAAATTCAATCGAAATATTTTTTGTTTAAAATCATTATTTTTAGAGGTACGAAGAAAGACTCGTTTCTGGGGCGTTGGTTTAGGTTTAGTTCTTGAAGAATCATTAGACAGCAATGTCACCTGGTTCATTAGATGAACCGATAGAAAATAGGGTTTAGATTAAAACTTAACTAAAGCATTTTTCGTCTAAAATCGTTATTTTGCGAGATATGAGGAAAAAACCACTTTTGTAGCGTTGAATTCACAAATTTTGCTCTTAAAAAATCACCAGAGGGTGATTTCATCTGGTTTATTGGACGAATCGATAGAAAAATAGGATTTAGATTAAAACTTAACGAAAGCATTTTTCATCTAAAATCATTATTTTGTGAGATATGAAGATTTTTAGATGAAAAATCCCAAATTTGGTTTTTTGAATGAATGTCCAAGAGTCAATATCAGAAAAATTATGATCCATAAAAAGTCAGTCGTGAACCCCCCCCCCCGCAATTATTATTTTGGCAGGTCGTAAATACCAACCTACCCAAACGTGCTGCTTAAGTTATGTTTTTATTTTGGTTTTTTCATACATGAAACCATGTCACTTTAGAGAAAATTAAATGATGGAAATTTTTTTGAACGACAAATTACACAACTACCTTTTTTATCAAATTGTAATTTTGGTTATTTTCAAATTTTAATCAATTTTTAAAGTGATACCGATTTTTAAAACTTGAAATTTTTTACAAATTTTAATTTTACAATTTTTTTGGATAAGTGAATCTAAATTTTTTGAATATTGTAACTATATTTACAAAAATTTCAAATTGAGATAAAAATGACAATTATTTTAAATTTCAATTTTCACTTTTTTTTTT
>FIZV01073220.1:0-11063 GCA_900050545.1 Trionymus perrisii
GCAATAATGCACATATTATGCAAAATTATACAAGTAGTGTCTTAAAAAAAAAAAAAAAAAAGAAAGAAAGAAAGAAAGAAATTAAAAATAACTGCCATTATTACACGATTATGTTATTCATTTGTTTCATTAAATTACGGTTAATATTACTTTTAAAAACATGAACTTACAACTAACATTGCGAAAAAATAACAATAAATCGTAAAAAACTACTCATTAAAAATAAAACTTGTACATTTTCAGAATTAAAAAAAAAAAGTAACTAAAATTAGAGCATAACATACGAGTATACACCAAAAGTGATGAAAACAAGTTGTACTTAAGAAATAATCCTTTGAAAGTATTTTTTACCTGAAAAATATTCCTTCTGATCAAACACAACGATCTTTTTCTATAAAGTTAATATTTAACCTGCGCGAGTAAAATGGAACACTACTTTTGAATCTTTTTTTCTCTTCTAAAAGTTACATTCGAAGGAAAAACAAACAATGATAATAAGAAAAACCGAAAGTAAATTTTACAAAAGTACTTAAATCATAGTAAGTTGGTAATAAAAATAATTATAAAATTAAAAAATACAAAATTAATAATCTGAATGCATGTTTCATTTCAACGTTAAAGTTAATCGTTTGATAGTAATGTTTCCTTTTGTTATAGAATTTCGTTTTGATGGGGAAAAAAATAAGAAAATTTTCGCACGTTGAGAGAAATTATTTCAAAGTAAAAAAAAATTATAAAATAAAAACACATCTGGGTCGTAATTTGATCGAAAAAGTTCGTTACGATAATAAAAAATTAAGAAACTCCTATAAATATACTTTTAGTATTATAAATCTGTTTTTTTTTAAATATTCAAATTATTCGGATGAAAAAAATTAAGAAAAGAAAAAACAATGACAAGAAGAAGAAAAACAAAAACAAAAATAACACATTAAAATTAGATTTAATCAACGCTCAACATGTAAGGTAACTGTTATTATTTACCATAACCGTAAATCGAATAAAAAAATTTTATCGTAAGAATTTTTAAAGCTTCATACCTACACATAGCTTCGTAATACTATCCATATAAAACAAAAAGAAATAAAAGAGAAAAAGAAAGGGGTATTGGAGAGCTAAAATTAAAACAAAAAATACACAAAAAAAAATCATTATCAATAATTATAACAAACCTTTTAAGAAATAAAAAAATGTTACGAAAAAAAAAAGTCAAAACATATAAAAAATAAATCATATAAAAATAACTTCGAGTCATCGAATGATTCGAGAGCAAAACTACTTCAGCACGCTATTCCAAAAGAAGAAAAAAATAAAAAGTAACATTTGAAAAATTTAAAACAATTTATCACGTTACGGTCATTTAAGGCAATCCATTGGCAAATATACAAAAACTACCCATTTTGATTAAAAATTCAAAAACGTAAGGAGAAAAAAAACTTCGTACAAAATTATCGCAGCTCTTCTAAGAAAAAAAAAACATATCCGTACTTATCACTAAAAAGCTAACAATTCTGAATCAAGGTTAAGAGGTAAACTTGTCATGAGTAAATAGCAAGTTGAAAGTTTGTTTTTAAAAATAATTTGTACATTATTTCGAAGTATTAAAAATAGGTTTAGTTTATCAATTTTTCGATTGCTTCATTTCCGACGATGACGTTTTAACGAGAGAGAAAAAAAAATACATACGTCGGAAAAACTTACGACATCGAGCTACAAGGTAGACGAGGAGAACCCATTTGAGTTAGTACTCGGTCTAGCCATTGTAATGGTCCATTTAAATGCAATTCGATCCAACATGGAGTTGATGTAACTGTTTGTCTCCTGCAATAGTAAAATATTCGAAAAGATTAGAAGTGTTTCAGGAAACGAGAGGATTATTGAGCGAATACACGTACCTGTATTCAGCACCCCATCCTTTAACAAATGACATCCTGATAGTACACATCCTAGTTAACTGGTAAACCGCTTCAAATCCTTGACTAACGGATTGAGACAAAAGCGCCGCAAATTCTTGATTATTAAATATTTTTAAATTGCAACCTAAATAAAAGAATAGGTTAATTAAAGCGGAAACACGTGTTGCAGGAGAGGAAGAAAAATACACATACCTGGAGGTATTTTACAAACAGTAGCGGGATGCCAACCATAACGTTGATTACAATTAGGCGACTGAACGAAGATACTGGAGTCACTGAGACATTCGGCAAATACTTCGCCACCGATATAATATAATCTGACTCCTTTACCAATATGCCTTCTTATTTGTTCTACTACAACGTGCCGGTTAACATTAGAAAGTAATCCGAGACAGAATCTTTCAGAATTGCTGGGATCTGTAACAATTCATTCCACATTATCGTTGATATTTTGCGAAAAAATCGAACTAAATGCGAAAATTCAACTCACCGGTAAATCCATCTACCGATATAGAAGGTTGTGATGCGTGAAAAGTTTCACCAACTCTAGTATTCATTTCGTAGTAACTGATACTGCACCAGAAAACAGGTTCACAGTACATGACAGGCTGTGCATCACTGGCTGGGCTTGGACTTAAACCTTTGAGAGAGAAAAAAAATGTAAATTAAATATTCCGATTGAAAGAATTGCCAAGTGTTTAAAAACACTTACTAAGGTTATCGTTATTATCGCCGTCTTCTGACATGTACCCCGGAGGGGTAGTAGGCGAATCCATTGAGGTATATGGTGAAATAGCGACAAGAGTATTCGGTGGAGGTTGTGATGCTGGAGCCGAGGTGTTTTCGGCTGTTGGGATATCGGCTTGGTGTGGCTGAATGTCACACAACATAGACGTTTCGTCTATGGCCTGGGTTCGAGGAACCAAAATAGGAGGTAAATCTAAAACCAAACAAATTAATTGATAAAACGTACCGAATCCGGGTAAAAATTAACACTAAATTAAGATATTTACTCGAGTTGGAACCCAGCTTGTAGTGATATGGATTAATACAAACTGAATCGCGTTTCAATGAGAAACCAAAGTTACAGTTGTCAGTAGACTGTAAGTCAGAATAGGTCTGCAAATGAGGCCAACGCCAAATTCGGCAGGCAACCAAGTGAGGTAAGTTTTTTGATCTGAAACAGGAAAATACGAAAATTAACTCAAATGCCGAAATCACCACGATGGAAAAAGTCAATTAATCGATATCATTTCTGCAAAAAGAAAAAAAGGCCATCGTTCAATATCTAAAGTGAAAATATAAATAAACCAATGATAAACGTACCGAACTCCTTGTGTGTTATCTGCCTTATTGTTACAAGCACTAAAACAGAAATATTTTCCAATGAAAATCCAATTCATCGCGAAACACATACGCAATACACATGATAATATCAACAATAAGTACTCACTTAGGTATAATAACACACTTGGTGTTAGGGTCCTGGTTAGCTAATGCTTTCAATAGTTCATCCGTAGCGTTACCTTTTTTCAACAGTTCATCCGGAGCGTTGACTTTTTTCAATCTTCTTACCAAATTTTTAATGTGTTTTTCGCAGTTTTTATCTTCGCCTTCAATTTTTTTCCATCCTATCAATTTTTTAATGATTGTAGGATGTGAAAACGGTAAAAAAGACGACATTCTTCAACTATAATTAAAATGAAAGTTCATTTTCAAAAGTAGGTTGTTAAACGAACGAAACAATAAAACTTTAGCGAACTATCGATGTATCGGCGATCGTTAACTATTATTAAATGCTCGGAGACCGGATTTTTTAATAAATGCACTATTTACACGGTGATGTGAGCTGCGAAACCCACAATTTTTTCAATAATCTTGAATCATCGACTTTTGGAATTAATTCTATTTATTCTTTGTACAAAATTGCGAACTTCGCAGATACAGATAAGTACAAAGAAAGATACCTTTCTTCGGATGAGAGGAATTTTGCAGCATGTCGGAAATATTTATGCTTCTACGTTTGATCACTAGAATCGCTAAAAACGTTTTAATTTCGAAAAATACGTAATTTTAATGAGTGAACGTTGGAACGTTCAATTAATGGCAAATTTACGTAATAAAATTGATGAAAAATACAAAATTAAACGAATTTTTAATAAAAACAATAGAATAAATCAAAAAATGGCAAATTTTCAATTTAAATCTTTTTTCTGTTATCTTTGTTGAAAATATCTGAGTATTTTGATCTGTGAAGTAATGTAAACACACTACCACTACGGCACTACATAGACATCTCTAAGCACACACAGACACACTCCTGCAAAAAAATGCCAGAGTGGGAAATGTTGTTTTTAAAATGCAATCATTTTTTTTCGCATTCCATTCTACATTCTAAATTGTACATTCTAAATTATTATTTTAATAGTTTCTATTTTAAAAAGAATAACGATATTTCTAATGTTGCCACTTATTAGTTTCGCATTAATTACTTAATTGAAAAAGTATTAAAGTTGGTGGAATTTAAAGTGCCATTTTCCTTCAGTGATTTTTTAACTCGAACGATATTTATTCAGTTTGATGTTTTCTAATACGAATAGAAAATTTACGCGTTGAACGTCCAAAATGAATTGAAAAAAAACTGGAGAAACTTCGTCGAATAATGTAATCCTAGATGCGGAACGGTGTTCGATTGGAAAAATGCAGCCGAGTAGAAGAAGGAAAAAACGACCTAATTATGGTATTCGTACCGTCGAAGTATGCAGAGGTAAAAACGGCTTTGGTTTCACTATATCCGGGCAACAACCTTGTATTTTGAGCTGCATCGTACCGAACAGCCCTGCCGAGCAAGCTGGTCTTCGACCAGGTGACTACTTAATCGCTGTATGCGGACAAAATGTGAGCAGAGTGCCACACGACGATGTCGTCCAATTGATCGGAAACTGTCACGGAATACTAAAGCTACAAATAGCCGAAAACTATTACTCGGACAGCTCGGAAGAAGATTTCGTAACGACGGTTCGTCAAAAACCCAAATACCCTGCCAAGTATAAGACTAATGGACACAATACTCATCCTATGTTGGCCAGCAAATCTCATAAGTTCGGTAACCACTCGGCCGATGCATTATTTAAAGATAAGCCGGACTCGAGGTACGGCGATGATGGTGAAATATCGAACAAGAAGGCAGATTCTTTTCCACCTTATAGCGATATCGAAAATCCGGATATGTTGGTAGAGGCGAACACTATATATCAATGTCTTGTTGGGTATCTAGGTACGATAGAAATGCCAAAGATCTTGACGCCCGTTTCACGACAACAGGTCTGGTATCTTATTCTTCATTACAAATTCTTCTATTATTTTTTATTTACGTTGGGTTATTTTTTTAATAGATAATAAGAAGCTGTATAAAACGACTACGTGCTGAAAAACGAAATTACACTCCTGTCATGATGACCATATTTCCTTGCAGTCTACGTCTTAAAAACGACCTAGGTACGACGATAGCAGTCTACCCTGGAGGCCGAGTTACATTTTGTAGCGCCAGTAGCGAACTGAACCGTAAATATTTCGGTATTGTAACCACATCGGTCAGCGAAGAACCCTCGAATAGCTGCCACGTCTTCGTAACTTTCAGCTCAGCTCACGACGAACATTCCAAAATCGCTTTTAAATTCGCAGTAAATTGCGACCCAGACTGTAATCATTTTCCTGCTACCAGTGATCCAGTAGTCAACGCCATTCGTAAATATTACGAAACTCCTAACCGTAACGATATCGAAGAGCCTCTAGTGGCTAATTCACCGCAACCTAGTAACGACAGCAGTGTTACGACGAGTAATAGCGATTCTGGAATCGGATTCAGAGACGAAAGTGGCCATCAATCTGATCGCATTTTAGTGGTCGATATTCAGAACCAAAGATTACACATACAAGCGGTCGGCCAACCCGATCCGCAATATATTGATTGCTACGCTGATAAATCTGACAGTCGGAATAGCACTAGGGCTAATTCTACCACGGTAATTAATCCTTCGTTTGACGTATCATTTCGCTTCCTATTTCCTTCATCGATCTTAATTTTACATGCATTTTTTCAGTCCGCCATGATAGGCAATGAGAGCTTGAGAGAAGCTTACAACGTCGGATCACGCGAGAGCATTTTCAACTGGAATGCAAAACCTACGTACGCCTCCGCATCCTCGGCACGATTCTTACATAAAAGCTGCGATAACGGATTATCTGAAATGGGCATCTCGAACGCAGTTGAAGCTTCGCTAGAACGAAGACTCAGTCCGAAAGTGTTCACGAATATGTCAGACGTGGTGCCAGTCTCGCAGAGTATGGAAGATTTGAAAACGCAGAGCGAACTCTACGAAGATCTTGAGCCAGTCAATAGCTTCATGAAAAAGCGTAGTTTGCAAGACTTGACCGCATTTTCATCCGAATGTGAAATTCAAGTAAGTAACAAAGCAGTCGAATTAATATCGCGGACGGCGAACTCTAAAAGAAAATCCGGTTATAAATACGTCGCTGTTATTAATACCGCGAATAGATCGCAGAAGGGAGACCAAATTCATATGTTTATATTTCTCACTCGTTACAGACGACGAAGTTTTCGCAACCAAAAAAAAACTTAAGTAGATCGAAACACTTAGCTTTTAACCACCGCTAGACATTTAGAACAGCGAGAAAAAAACCGTTCTGTCTGATTGGTTTACATTTGTATAATAATTTCCGGGAATTATTTTATTGTCTTAATTATTGCAACATTCCGTCAACTTATCAGCAGACAATTACGAGCAGCGAAAAACTCGACGCAACGGCCAAAAAAAAAAAAAAAATTGGTATAAAATCCAACACTCGGTTTCTTAATTAGATAAAAATAGCGCGCCAACTTGTTTCGAAAAATTTTCAACCGGTTCAAACCGATATTATTTTCCGAATAATAATTCCACTAGCGAGTTAAATTTAACCGAGACATTTTTTTGTGTTCGCTATTCGGCGCAAGATCGTTACGCGGTAATTAAACGTATGTACGTAGTGTGTGTAGTGTGTACTTGTACTGTACACCCACGTTGAGAAAATTATGCCCAATTTTACTCATTCCTATTCGGCCAGTTTTTCTTGATCCTAGAATCGCTATCCATGTCGGTGGCCTGCTCGTAGCTGTGTAATTTTCTATCGTTTTTCGCGAGTATCGGTGTAATGTGGAAATTAGACGGTTGCTTTGTCCAACGTTATGTTAGTGTCGGACGTTCATGATTTAATTTTTTACGCATTTTGCAGAGGATTTGTCAAAAAGGTAGATATTTTTTTTCCTTACGTTTTCTAGAGTATTTTAGAAAATTAACAGGATTATTTGAACAAATTATAAGCATGGATCTAAATATGGATCCTCATTCGGTGTGGCTGATTTTTTCGAAATTTATTTCTGGTCAATACTTGAGGCTTCGACTCGTACTCGAAATAATTTGAAAATTTATTTTCTTTGTTAAATTAATCTACCGTTGATTCGAGTCGAGTTAAATTAGCACGTTTCAAATACGTGAATATTTTATACTGTGATCCGACAGGTTTCCCTCTTATTTTAATTATCACGTTTTCTTCATTCTGAAATTGAAGCAGGAAGAAGGGGAATATACCAGTAAAATTAGACTATAAAACCAGAGCACAATCCATTTTGGGTCATCAATGATTTTTTTTTATTCCAAAACCTTCCTTTCGGTGTCCTTTTTCAATATCGCCCTTAAAATGACCCATTCATCGTTTTTTGCTTGCAGCTCTTCAAAAAATCGTTCAAACGAAAAAGTGCTTCTAACTAAAATTAAAGTACATAAAATTTTCGAAAAAAAAACTTATATTCATTTTCCCGAGAAGTGAACGGGTGGTGCAAAAAAGAAGCATCAAAATGTACAAAGTAAAAAAATTAAAATTGCTCTCCCCTTTTTCTCTCGCAAATATGATACATACAATTTCGAGAAAAATCGCATGTATGCAAATGATATACACCATAGACCGCATAAAAGTTCTCACCCATCTTCCCTCTCAAATTGCCTCACATGTGGACATCTATGAACCCATTTTTTCTTCAAATATCTGTAATTATTCAGCTGCAATGCATTTAAACAAAAAATTAGTCGTAACTAAACTTAAAGTTCATAAAATTTGCAACAAGAAAGGTTATATCGATTTTTTTTGAAAAATGGACGGGTGGTGCAAAAAAAAGTCAATGTACCTAGTTACAGAGTGAAAAAAAAAAGTCCATGAATAAAGTATGTGTAAAATGTCACCGCAGGGTCATAGCAAACCAATTTTACAAGGGGGAGAGATTTTGAAAATGTCAACTACAAAATGATAAATTTTCCAACAAAGCTGTAAAAATTTAATTACATTTTCAAACATTTTTTAAAGGGCAATTTGTAAAGTCTGATGAATTTTTAAAATCTGACAAAAGTTCAAAATTTGGAAAATTTTCAACAAATGATGAAAAGTTTGAAATCTGGTGGTTCTTAAAATTGAATTCACGCTAAAGTTTGATAAAAATTTCACAATTTTTATACTTTGTACATCATTGAAAATTAGTTAAAATTCAAAATTTGTCAAGTCTCAAATTTTATTAAACAAATTTTTCAAGTTTGATTAATCTTTTAAAATTTTCGAATTCTTAAATTTTGAGAAATCTTTAAAAAAAACTCGGTAAAAATACAAAATTTGATAAATTCTCAAAGTTTGATAAATTTTTGCAATTTCAAGTTATCAAAGTTTGATTAAATCTCGAAATTTCTTTACTTAAAAATTTTAACAAATCGTTAATCAATAGTTAAAATTCCGTTGAATTTTCCAAAATTTTGAAAAGGACAGTTTTTCATGTTTGATAGATCATCAAAATTTAATAAAAATTTAAAATTTAAAAAATTTCCAAAATTCAATAAATTAATAGGGTACTTTAAATTTGGTGACATCTAAATTTATCAAATCTATAAATTTTTGCAAATTTTAAATTTCAACAAATTTTTGAAGTTTGATTATTTTTGTAATTTTTAAAATGTTGTTAACCTTTCAAGTTTGAAAAAATTGGTAGATTTATTTTGGTGTCTGCGTTTATTGAAATTCAAAAATAACCAACTTTTAAATTTTTATCAAATTTTGAAAATTTTCTGAAATTTTAAAGATTGAAAGGGTACTTTTTTTTTTGAAAAATGCCATGTTGAAGGTTTAATAAATTTAAAAATGCCATGGGTAAACGGGAAATTACTCAAACTTGACTTAGCTTGGCTCAAAAAATTTCAAAATGCGACAGAACTCAGAAAGGGTATTCTAGAGTCGATCGAAAAAAATTCTGAAATGTGACAGAACCCAAATTTGTTATTCTGGGCTCAATCGAGGATTACACACATCCAGTGGCGTGCTTCTTTCTTTGGGGGGATCGGACTCGGAGCACTTTCAAAATTTAGTTCTTTCTTTTAGTCAGCGATTTTTTCGTTGGGAGAGGTAATGTGTTTTTTTTTTTTTTTTTTTTGGAAAGTAATTGAAATGCTGGCAAAGAGAAGGCTCCCTTCCCTCAAGAAGTGCATCTCTCTGCCACATCTCTTCCATTAAACAGTTGTTCTCATTTTTTCGAAATAAAAACTTTTTCCAATAATTTTTTTTTCAATTTTTTGTAGAAAATTGTTTTAAAAATTTTTGAATTAAAACTCTTTTAATTTTTATTCATTTTTTTTGTTTCTGCTGGAAAAAAAATTTATAATTTTTAAAGAAAACAATATGTTTTTAATCAAAATCAAGTTTTTTTTTTGTTTTTTTTTTGGAAAAAAATATTCTTCAGATAATTTTAGGAAAATAGATTTGAATTTTCTTGGAATAAGGAAAGTTGAATTTTTTGAGTCACTGTATAGAAATTTTTATAATTTTTTCTCATTTATACATTTTGAGAAAAAAATGTTTTAATTTTGTATGGAGATTTTTTTTCCAATTTTTTTGTGTTGGCAAAAAAAAATTAATTGGAAAGAATTCCCGTATTTTTTGTTAATATTTTTTTAAACGGAAAATAGTGAAAAATCGGCTAATTACATTTCTGAGAATTTTAAATTTCGTTTTAAGAATTCCCGCATTTTTAAAATTTTTATTTTGTTATTTTCTGGAACTGATTAAAAATGTATTTTTTTTTTTAATTTAGAAAATAAGTCAAAAATCGACTGGGTACATTTTTGAAAATTTCTTATTTCGTTTTTGAATTTAATATTTTAGTTTATTGGATTCTGAACTATTTCTTTATCAACTTTCTATAACTTAGGAGAAAATCATCTTTTAATTTTGTCGGGAGATTTTTTTCTCCATTTTTTTAGGGTGACAAAAAAATTGATTTAGTTGTAAAAAATTCTCATATTTTAATTTTTTTTTTCAAATTTTAGTAATTGATTTTTTTAAAATTATTACATTTGGGGCGAGAAAAAAAAATAGTTTAGCTGTAAAGAATTGCCGCATTTTTCCTCGATTTTTTTTAAATTGAAAAATAAAAAAAAAATCGACTAGATACATTTTTGAAAATTTGTAATTTCGTTTTTAAATTTAATGAGTAGATATTTTAATTGATTTTTTGGAGATAGAATTAAAAAATTTTCGAGGAAAAAATTCTGAATTTTCTTGGAGTGAAAAATCTCACTTTTTATAGGCAACAGTAAGAAAATTCTCTATACTTACACCTGTAAAAAATTTTCAATTATTTCTTTTGGAAATTTTATTTTTTTATTCTTTAAAACTAGAAAATTTTTCCAATTTTTTTCTAATGTAATTTTTAGTTTTTTGAAGTAAAGGTTTAAAAAAAAATTGGATTTAGAACACAAATGGCGGGAGTATTCCATTACAAAACAATAAATAGGTAGGTACCTAGATATTGAAATACGAGCATACAAATAAATTGTAACATGGTCCAAATCGTAATACTTCCAGGTCCAGAGCATGGGCGTCTAGCGTGTACATAATTTTCTCTTGAGCTAGCAAGAAAAAAAGGTGAGGAGCATAGTTTTACCCTGACTTATGTATAGATTCATAGAATATATTTATTCATTTTTCAAAATAATACCACTTTGAAATTTTATAATTTTTTAAAAATTTTCATTATTTAAAATTTTAAAAAATATA
>FIZV01073257.1:0-10512 GCA_900050545.1 Trionymus perrisii
AATCAAACTCAAACAGTGCAAACACCAATCAGTTTTTTGTTCACTAACCGCATTGCGTTAAATATGTTGCCAACCTAACTTTTTGTAACCAAAAATCCCAGGGGGGGTTCACATATTCTTGTAAACCCGGTACCTGCATATTTTTTTTTTCGTCATTCTGCTCAAAAATATCATTTTTAATACTCATTATTACAATAAAATTTTTGGATTTTCATTACAAATTTTTCAAAAAGGATTTTTTATGTGGATAATTTGTCTCTTGAAAATAGCCTTTTTAGTGCAGGAAATTTTTCCTTGCAAATAAAATTCTCTCCTTTTTTTTTACTTCTGAAAATTTATTTTAAAAATTTCTTTGCAAAAATTTTCTTGAATTGTTTTTTTTTTAAATTATTCTGTAAATAGAAAAAAGTTGAAAAAACATTTAAAAACACGAAAATCCATAAAAAATAGATGGTCTCAATGACTCCTGGCGCAGAAACTCCCTTTTCATTTATATGTTTTTATTTAATATGTATATTTCAACTTCAATTTCATCTTGCCTTATTTTTTAAAGCATTTTTTATTTTCGACTGCAGAATCAGTTTTACATGATTTTTTTTACACTTACAAAAATTATTTTTAGAAAATAAAAATCAATCTCCAGCATACTTATGATTAAACCAACTCAGTGCATCGCTGGGGTTTTCTTGAACGTTCGCACTTGAAGATCTTGTTTTTTCATCGACAACTATAAATTCCACGTTCATCAAGTACATCGCATTCCTCAAGAATTCTTGACACCCTTCCACCTACAGTACAGAAAAAGGACCTACAATTTTCCCTCGCACATCTAATCTCACCCGTATTCATTTGACGTTGGTAAAACAATAATTTCACCTTCAATTCATGCGAAAGAACAGGGTGAATTCATTTTACATATACGTCGCTTCGTCGCTGGTGTACGCTCCTTCATAGGTGTTTTACAGCAGGAATGTAACCGCGTATTATTGCTTTTCATTAAACCAGAATAACTGATAGAGAAATTCGCTTCATTTAATTGTATAAATTCCACCACATTTCGTATAATCAATTCAGCATTTAATTAATCAAATCAAGTCTTTCATTTTGTCCATCCAACCGACGACTCTGTCTCCGTGTCCATGTACTACCGTTCGTATGGGTAGATATCCGAGACCATACATAACATCCTGTAATCACGTACACCTTTTCTGTCTACGTACATACATCACATACTACATATAGGAGAATGTATTATGTACACTTCGGTATTTTGGACGCATGCAGTTCCGCAATGACTGGCGAATTACCATAATGTTGGTTCAAATGATAGAGGAAAAACTAAGAGTTTTCAGTGGTCTATCATCAGAATACCTTTGAAAAAATACGATTCTATCGATGGATACCTACTTTATAAAATTAAAATTTTACTTCAGTTGAGGGATATAAAAGTTGATTTATTCAAAAACTATATTTGTGAACAAATGAAAAAAAAATGTAAAATTCATTTTTGAAACAAAATTTCAAAACATTGACCTGCTTTAAAAAAGCATAAGTTGGGTAAATAGAGGTGATTTGGCCTTCAGCAATGATTTTCCAAATCATTAGTAGAATTGATTCTTTTGATGAAATTCATGCAAACTGGATTATTTTAAGTTATCCAATCTTCTTCTTACATTTTTTCCCATAAAAACATCTTTTGAGTTTTCCAAAAAAAAAACAAGAAATCTCTGATTTTTTTTATAATTCACAAAAAAAGCTCCAATGACACTTTTTGGAAATGAGAAAACGAAATTGTTGCTATTTCCAAAATTGAAAAATTTCCAATTTTCATTTAGAAATTTTGCAAAAAGAGACTCCAAATATTGCTCTCTGTGCAAAGCAAATGCCTTGTAGCTTTTTTTTAAAGTGATGACACTAACTGCAAAAGACCTTCAAAAACATTATCGGATAAAATTGAAAATTTCCCACATTTCATTCAAAACTTTTCCGGAAAGAGGCACCAAACATTGCTGTTTCTTCAAAAAGCAATTTTGTGATGCCAAATATCGCTGCCCCTCCACGAGTCCGGACATGAATTTTAGACTTTTAGGTATCGCACAGTCTGGAAGGAGGTGATGAGTTCCCAAAATAACATCATTCTGGCATTTAAAAAAAAAAGGGAAAAAATCATTTTTTTGGAAAAATTTGGAAGTTATACTTACAAGGGAACCTTTTGTACTAGCCGGCTTGGAATCGAACGAAAGTTGGATATTCAGAAACAGCATGTTCGAAAACCCCCAAAACCAAAATTTTAGCTGTCCACTTTCATTTTACCATTTTTGGCGAATTTTTGAAAATTTAAACTAACTTTTTTCCACCAAAAATGTGAATTTTTCGAAAAAGAGTAATTCTCTACGGAAATTATCGAAAATTGGTATGATGACTAATATCGACTCCCCGAATCCGAATTTTGCAATTTCCAGCTTTTCCGGAGCCTCCAGCGAGATATCAGTTTTCTCCAGTAACTTTAAACCACTCCAGAATAAGGGTTGAAAATGAAATTGAGCAGCTAAAAATTTTTTACCCACTATTCTAGCGTACGTGAACCGAATAATCTACTTCTCCAGGAAATTCCAGCCACTGAGTACAAAAGTTAATTTTTGATCAGTTTTGAGAGAACCTACTCAATTTTCAAAAAATTTCTAATCGTCTCGTCATTGACCGTAAAACAAGGGGAAAAATTTGTCTGGGCCAATATAATCCCAACGAATCTGATTTCCGAAGTTTTCAGCGGTTCTGGAGCCTCCAGCGAGATATCGGTTTTCTCCAGTAACGGTTACCATATTATAATTTGGGAGAAAAAATGAATGATCTTGATGGAGTTGAAATTCGAATTCTGTAATTCGATATTAGGCCATATAAATTTTTTCCTTCGCTTCTTAGTCAACAACGGGGCGATTAGAATTTTTTTGAAAATTGAGTATTTTCAAAACTCGTCAAAAATCAACTTTTGTACTCACCGGCTGGAATTTCCTGGAGAAGTAAATTATTCCGTTGACGTACACTAGAATAATGGGTAACCAAATTTTTAGCTCCCCAATTTCATTTTCACCCATTCTAAAATGATTTAAAGTTACTGGAGAAAACCGATAGCGCGCTAGAGGCTCCAGAACGGCTGGAAATTGCGAAATTAGGATTTGGGTGGTCGATATTAGTTAGAATACCAATTTTCAATAATTTTAGTAAAGAATTACTCTTTTTCAAAAAATTTATATTTTTGGTGGAAAAAAGTTGGTTTTATATTTTCAAAAATTCGCCGAAAATCGAAAAATTAAATTGGGCAGCTAAAATTTTGGTTTTGATGGTTTTCAGACATGCTGTTTTCGAATTTCAAGTTTCGTTCGATTCCCAGCCGGCGAGTACAAACGGTTCCCTTATTGTTAGATTTGTACAACATTTCAATAAACTGTTTTCCATTGCAACAAAGTTGTGTAAAATTTATATTTAAATAAAAATTTAAAAAAAAAAAAGTGTTTTCATAAAAAATAAATTTTTTTAGAAAAAATGTAGAAAATATCCAAGAAGAAAATTCATGTTCAAAATATAGGTACTTACTCAGGATAAAAAATAATACCCAAACAGTGTTAAATTTTCTATGCTGATTACTCGTTGTATTGATAAGAAGGATTATTACGCCTTTTGTGTTGCATACCGTTAGTGCACTATGAATTGTAAAAATCAACGTAACGCTCTCGTTAAAAGAGGTTTTATACTCCAGCTAGATACCTATTTTTCGAACACAGATTTTTATAGTTCAGGCCTATAAGTATTAGCAACCGTACGTTGAGGAGGTAGGTATATCGGACAGGTACCTATATGCCATTTCATCTCCTCTTTGCTAACTGTACATTTATGTGTTCGAGTGGATAACATTTGAAAAAGATTTTTCTCTAATTTGAAGTACTTAATAAGAGCGGAAAAATAGACTCGGGAAAGGTACATGGATTTTCTTTTCTTTTATAGTAGGTAACCATATGGTTGAGAGAAAGGCGGTTCGTACTTAAAAATCACTCATTAAAAATTTCTACGCTCCGTTCGAGTGTAAAAATAGGTCTTTGTCAGCAGGAACATATGTATTAGGATAGGAGCGTAGACAGCACTAGAGAAACTATACGAGTACTTTCCCATACTTACACACTTTTGAGTGAAAAAGCCAAAGGTATAGAACAATAATGGCATGAGTGGTTAAGACAACTCGGCAATTGTGATTAACTATTTAAAGGCAAATTTCAAGTTTATATTTGTTTTACAGAGTAGCTTGTTACTCGCGTAATATAAGATAGCTCACATATGTACATAACGTGACATAATTATAGAGCATGAACGTTCACGTTGAAAAACTTTGGAGAAATACGAAAAAATATAGAAAGAAGTCGAGGAAACACGTCTACAGAAAGAATAAAGAGAACGTGGTGTACAGAGGGGTGATGAACGAGCTTGGCCGATTTTCTCAGGGCAAACGAAGACTCGGTCAAGTGTGCTGGTAACTTGAATGAGAGTATTTTCATTTAAACGTCGTCGGCTCGGGAACATTAAAAAGGGAATCGGTATAGATGAAATAAAAATTGAAACGGGAAACTATCTTGCACAATATATTTTGTAGAAAAATGAATCAATATGGTAGAGAATAGGTGTAGTGTACGGACCACCCTTGAACGAGCTCGTCAATCTATACTCGAACGGTGGACAAAATTTCAGTTTATTTATCTATTTCACGTAGCACTTTTTATTTCCCAACGGGACATCGTATCGTGCTGCTGAAAGCAGAGAAAGCTCATCTTTGTCGAATATACTTTTCTTCTATAATTTTATTTTCACCGTTTTAATTCCTCTTTTTTCTCCCTTTCGTACCGATTATTCCATCAAAGGAGCAGAATAGAAAATCAAACTTAATCGAGCGAATCGTAGATTTTTCGCCCGAATGAGGATAAAACAAAAAAGTGAAACCACGAAATGTAAATTTTTCCTTTGAATTTTATTACTTATTTCCGATTGAAAATTTTTTGAAGTTTTTTTCATTTTGTAATTTATTGTTTACTTTCCTACAATATAAAAATTATGCGTCGTTAACCTTATCAATCGTTGTTATATACATACAGAGTGTCCAAGGGGGTTGGGATTTAGAGGAACTTCAGATTTGGATGCAATTGGGCACCACTAACAAAAAAATGTTCTGCACACATGACACCTATTTCGGCTATTTCAAATACTAGAGAGACAAGAGAAAATGAAATTTATCTTTTATTTTTTTGGATTTGGCATATGGACAGTACTAAAAAAACAAACATTTTTACTCTTGATATTTTTTGACTATATTTGAAAATGAACCATGAAGACAGCACTGCGCTTCAAAGCAAAGTTGATTGGCAACACTGCGTTAAAAAAAATTTCTGACACTGTCAATGGACAGTATTTCAAAAAAGAAAGAAAAAAGTTTTTATTACCTTAGGATGCCCATTTTAGAAACTGAAGAAAGCAAAATAAATTTCATGACAAAGATATTGCCTACCCAAAAGTGTCAAAGGCGGTAGTGAGATATGGAAATTAAAACAATTTCATTATGGCAATGCGTGTAATGAACTGTGTAACTCTTTGATGCCAACAAAAAAAGTTATATGAAAAATTTGCCTACTTTTGAAAGTGAAGGAGCTACGGTGTTTCAAATTTTGCAAATCCAAATTTCAAACATTTGCGATGACCTATTTTTTAAATAGGTATAGACAAAAATCTCAAAAATAAAAACATGTAAGTTTTTTTTAGCATTGTCCCATTAAGGTAGATCAAAGAAACATAGGTACCTTGGATTTTGACCCAATCCAAGTAGCGGTTCGTTTGAGCTGTTGTCCCATTAGAGTGGATCTAAAAAGCGTAGTTACCTTGGAGCGGTTCGTTTTGAGTTGGAAATTCGCTATAGAAAATTTCAGGCCCCTTGCTCAAAGGAGAAGACAAAGCTATTGGTGCCTAATGTGAGATCACTTTTGAAAATAATTCGGTTTTTGGTCGCTTTTGGGTGCTGCCAACTACGTAGTTCCTCAGTCATCCTGCTCAAAAATGCAATATTTGAGTTTCTACAACTACCCAGATGGTTTGAACTTGAAATTGGATACCACTTTCACCATCCTTCCAGGGGGTTGAAAAGTTGAAAATTTGATGCAAGTATTTTGGAAATTGAAAGTTTGTAACTCTGCAATGAAAATTTTTCAATTTTTTCTACTGAAATAATTTTTCGTACCAATATGAGCCATTTTAATTCAGTGACTGAGATTTCACAGTTCATACCGATGAGGTTACCCAAAAGTGGCGAACAACTGCGATATTTCCAAAAGTTTCCTCACTTTGAGCCTCCATCTCCTTTTGAACTAGGGCTCTAAAATTTTCTTTGGAAGATCTCCAACTTAAAACGAACCACCCCCTCTGGTTTGGTCAAACCCAAGGTATGGTTTTTCATTCGATCCACCCCAGTGTCCATATATGCTCAATCAAAAAAATCAAAATTTTATTTTCTCTTGCCCTTCCATTTTTGAGATGTGCACCGTGTGTATGAAATATTTTTTCTTAGGAACACGTTTGTATCAATATCAGAAGTATCGTACTACAGTCCTCCCTGGACACACTGTATTAGGATACACTCGCATGTATCTGTTTATAAACAAAGAAGTACCTAATTTACTATCGTGTTTCGATTCGATTCATTAATA
The DNA here is from genome assembly GCA_900050545.1 of Trionymus perrisii. Taxonomy (NCBI): domain Eukaryota; kingdom Metazoa; phylum Arthropoda; class Insecta; order Hemiptera; family Pseudococcidae; genus Trionymus; species Trionymus perrisii. The sequence goes on from FIZV01073257.1 coordinate 6,738, forward strand.
TTTATGTAAAGTACGTCACAACGTCCCTATAGTTTCTAATTAAATTGGTTGAATTTTTAACGAGCAGGTGTAGAATTTATTTCGGGATAATTTTCGGGAAAGAAAAAAAAATTAAAAAGGGATGACACGATAAAAATAAGGTATAATTTTTCCATCGTTTCGCAGAAGGAAACGCAGTTTCATAAATTGTCAACTCCGCTGACAAGATTGTTGATGAAATTAAACAAGTAACAAAAAAATCATCGCAACTCGTGCCGTCGTCGACAATTTTTAAAAAAGGCTTTCTTATTTTTAATTACAGTATTTTCTACCGTGAAATTTACGTAGCTAGCTTTTTATTTGATTTTTCGGGGGCTAAAAAACATACTTACCAACTATATTTTTAAAAAAAAATTGAACCAATGGTTAAGCTTTAAAGGTCTCACATGCCCAAAATCAATTTGTAAAAAATAGGCCAGATAAGTGATGACTTGAACTTCAAAAGTATTTAATCAAAAATTTAAAAAAATAAACACAAATGTTGTGATATACACAGGAAAAGTAGTTTTTTAAATGGTCTGACTGTGTCATTCGATGTGAAGGTTTCATTCAGGTGGAAAAGAAATGACACGATGTTTCTGATAAGATATAGCAAATGGACTATTTTTCAACACGTTTGTGTGTCAGATTGTCTATTCTTCAAATTGGCAGGGGCCATGGACGAATTGGGTTTACTATCATTTTGACAGGTGTAATGAATCGATGGTTAAAATGCATTAAAAGAAGCTCGAATGTAAGGTGAATGGGTATAGAAAAGTTTTCAAATACGTGTAATGTGTGTGATAAAAGGGAGGCTTATCGTGGAAGTTTTGAAGGCATTAGATTAGTTGAAGAAAATTTAATTACCTCGAGGGATTCAATTGCTAAAATCAAAATTACACCAATCTCGCAACTTTATAATAATATGGTATATTATTGGATTAATGAAGATTATAGATATTCGCACATTTATTTTTTCCATGCTCCTACTTTCGAAACCACCATTTCCCGTAACATATTTTTCTGTGCAATCATGCAATGTAATATATGTAGTGTAAGTAGGAGAACAAAAATAATTACATATGATTTTTTATCAAAAGGTGTCCCAAAGATAAATATTTATGCTACAATGAAGGACGAGAATAGTAGACAAAACTAAAAGAATTATACTTTTTTTCAATCTACATACCGCAGTATCATTGGGACGATGCTCTCAAGTATAGAAACGAAGATAGCGAAAATTGATTTTATACGTAAAGTCAACCTTTTTAGATAGGTTAATCGTGTTCGATTTAATTATCCGAAATATTCGTAGCATCGAAATGGCTTCATCTGGGCTAGTACCCGTTTGATGTCATTCGGAAGAGTTGGCTTTTATATGCTTATTCGTCGATAAGAAATTGCTTTGCTTGTAAAGCAGAATTCCGGGTTAACCGTAGTAGTATTTTCTAAGAGACGAAACAGTTTCTCATAATATAATACTGCTTTTATCAAATTTATTCCCCTTCCTTCTCTCTGTCTCTCTCTGTTATCATGTTTATAATAGGTTTTGTTAATTCAATAAGCTAACAAAGCCGTTTAAATTAAATTCCGCCAAGTTAAATGGATTCGATTCGAGAGATTATAATATCTCTATTATATCGGAGAGCTTGGCGCGGGCGATGCGATGAGAGAAAAAAACGACTACAAATACACAAATGGAATGGAGGTACAACTGATCGAAAATTCAACTGCTGGCCAGGTCATTGGTTTTAACTTTTATTGTAAAGGAAACGAATTCCGAGCGATATAAATCTAGATTTTTGTCTTATTAACGACGTATGTGTATAGAATGTAAAAGGCTATCATAAATTTCTCTACTTTTGTTTCCCGAAATGAAACCTAAACGCAGTTTTAATGTATGATCGTCAAGTTTATTTTAAAATAATTTTTATGTTGAGGAATTTTTTTTATTTAAAAAAAAAGAGATTGTACCTATGTGTTCTGTTTTATTTATTGCATTTATACCATAATTTTTATTGTCGAAGTATTTCTGCTTCAGGACCAGGGATTCTATTTTTTTGTTGACTAAAAAAAAAAAATTTAAAAATAGAATTATTTTTACTTAATGCATTTGTTAAATATTTTGTAACTACTCGTACATCATAATTTTAATATTCAAATTGTTTCTGCGCCAGGGGTCAGGTTTCTCTTTTTTATTTAGGAAGAAAAGTGTAATCATAAATATTATGTGTCTTACATATTTATTTAATTTTTTGAAATATCACCATTTTTCTATTCAAAGTGTTTCTGCGCCAGGAGTAAGGGTTCTCTTTTTATATTCACAAGAAAACCTTGTCGACTCCGAATTGGCTTAAATTTGGTTCTCTGAAAGAGCATGCCACCCAGATTTTGAGAACAAAGTTTAATCTAGTTACCGAAGTTGATTTTTTGATTTTTGACAAATTTTTGAAAGTGGTGAAAATAACACATTGGTACTCGTACATCAGTTTTTTACAAAAATTATAAATTTTTAGGTAAAACTATGAAAATTATTCAAAGCGATCTAGAGCCTCCAGAAAAAGTCGACTTTCCTCCTTCGCATTGGAATCGCTCTAAAAGATATTGTAATCAACTTCGACAGCTAAAAATTGAGTTCTAGCATTAACGTCAGCGTAGGTAGTTGAATCAAAAATCAAAAGTGACGAGTTAAAGCATAATGTATATTTTTCTACAACTGGAAAATGTCACTTATGAAAAAAATTCAAAATCATCAATTTCTGCGTAAAAACCTTTCGAAACTTCGTCTACCCCAATCTTCCAAATCGACCTCCTGGAATCAATTGAAGCAGTTTTTGAAGTAGTCTGAAGCCTTCAGCAACCAGTGGACTTTTCTCCAGCGCACTAGAATCTCTACAGATAGCGCTGTAATCAACTTAAATTGCTGAAAATTCAATTTTTTCACAAGTTGTAATGTCAAGGAATGAAACATTGAATTGTCAGCCGTTAAAGTTGATTTTTCAGTACTATTTTTGTACAAAATTGATGTTCCAATGGCCTATTTTCACCAATTTAAAAAATTTGCTAAAAATTGAAAAATCATCTTCAACAGCTCAAGTTCTGTTTATGAGGTTTGGGTGACATGCTCTTTCAATGAGTCAAATTTCAGCTCATTCGGAGTTTATGCGTTGACAAAGTTCCCTCGTTAAAAAAAAATAAGAATATACTTTCCTTACTTATTCATTTCATTTTTTGCAATTTTATTACGAATAATACCATCATTTTTGTATCAAATATGTTTCTGCGCCAAGAGAAAAAATCTCCAAAAATGTATAAGCTCATCATATGTGTCTTTACTTGTGTATCCCAACGATGAAACTAAGCAAATTGTTAATAGACGATCGTTTGATTTAGGTATTTGAAAATATTTTCATCATCGTTATTATATCAGGGGAGTTCCTGCGCGAGGACAGGGCCGGCACTTTTCGATTTTCCCAGGTGGTGCAAATTCAAAATTTGTTGAAATTTAAGGCACATCTGGGGCACCCACTCGTTGTACATGCTAAAAATTGACCCGGTAGTTTTGACCTTTTGACCCCCCTCCAGGTGGGAAAATGTTGATTTTTTAATGTTTTTTGGCCCATTGACCAGCCTACAGCCCCCCTAATTCATCTAGAGGGTCAATTTTTGCTATGTATAATGGGTTGGTGTCCTAGATGGGCATTTTGGTAGTTTTGACCTTTTGGGCCCTTTTGACCTCTCACCAGGTGGGAAAATG
>FIZV01073285.1:0-10696 GCA_900050545.1 Trionymus perrisii
AATTCTCCGTACAAAAATGTGTTAAGGGGTACCCGATATAAATGAACACCCTGTACAAAAATATACATCTACACTTCTACACCTCTGTTCTACACCGACAGGAACGCATTAATGCAAACTGAGTTGTCTCATTAGTTCTGAATTATGCGGACTGAAGGAGAAAATTTTCAGATTAACGGGCTACTAGTACTAAAATCACCTTCTCAAATTTTAACAAATTTATTTAATTTCTTGGTTGCATGATGGTTGTATTAAATAATGTTTGATGTTAATTATATATACATACATACATAAGTATATGAATTATGTACGATACAGTTAAGAAAAGCAAACAGGGCCAACTTCCACATAGAAACTTTGGTCTGGTTTTCCAGCATCTCGAACAGCAATGTCAGTAACGGGAAGTCGAGTAGACCTTTCAGTCGAATAGTTGATAGTTGTAAAAGTCCAGTCCTTGGCCTTATACTGAAAAAAATAATTTTACAATTTACGCAATTTTGCAAGAATAAAAATGTGTATATGAATCGTTCACATTGTATTCTTCGATTCTCTTACTTTACACCCATCTTCAATAGAAGAATAGCGGAGTTTTCGGTTACCACGTGGAGTTATTTCAACATCATTCCATCCCAAGAGTTTTAAACCCTTTTTATAAGTATTACTAACACTATCATAATACGCGGCAGAATTTTTGCAGTGATATGTGATGTTTTGTGTAGCCGAAACAGAGAGCAGTTGTAAGAATCCAATTTGATTACCATCTGCCTTGTAAGAAATCTGTTGAAAACAGCATGAAATTAAAATTTATACGTTCGAAAAAAAGAATTAAAAATACAAAAAATCAACCTTGAATCCTGGATTATGATCACCAAGCCAAATTTCAGGTTCTTCAGATAAAATATTCAGAGTATCAGAGCGAGTGGGCTGAGAACGTATGCAAGTCATTCGTTTTTTTATATCGCAATGAGCTAAAATTGCATCTCGGACATCGCCTTCATTGGGATCTATCCAATAATCACCTAAAACAGAACAACATCAAAAAATGCTTATTTAGGCAGAATAATCAATTTTTTGTACGCAGAAAGGCTATAAAGGTATACATGGGTATGTAAGTATTTGCACATATTTAGGAACTAGGGAGAAACTTTTTAGTTTGAATTATTAATAAAATTAGTGAGGGATGGATGTAAAAACCATTTTCGAAATCCGGATGTGCAACAGCCAAGTCTCGACAAGTCTTAGCAGGATAGTCTTGTTTCCCGTCTGGTCTTTTAAATCTTTCGTAAGATATCTTGAGTTTTTCGTACGCCTTTTGTATGAATTCATTTCTTTCTTGTTCATTCATATTTTGAGGGAAAATTCGCATTGGGTCATCACCACTAGGAGAATCATTTGGACCCTGTGAAATGCCAAATATTTAAAATAAAAAATGGCAACGAAACAAAATCGTAGGTATTCTTTTAAACGTGCCTTGTTTCGTCCTTGATTAATAGTAGCCATTAAAGCAGCGATATCATACTGTAATGTTTCTCCAGGTGGACCTGGAGGGCCAGGAGGTCCTGGATCTCCGCGACTTCCTTGTGGCCCTGGTTCGCCCTGAAAACCTCGTGTACCTATAGGACCTTGTAATCCAGGAGGACCCATTACACCATCATTACCAGGTGGTCCTATCAAAATAAGTAATGCCTACGTTTATTTTCTGGTTACATTTTTTTTTTCAATACCCAATTATTTACTTCTATTTACCTCTTGGACCAGGTTCACCATCCTTACCCGGATGACCTGATGCACCAACAGCACCTTTTTCACCATGCGGCCCCTAGAACGATTTTAAATATTTCAATCTTTCGCAACTGCGCCAAAGCATGGTTAATAATAGTAAAAGTAGGAAAAATAAAAAATAAAAATTATTACTTGTGGACCGGGCAATCCTTGCAAACCCATTAATCCTTGATGACCTTTAACACCAGGACTTCCATCATCTCCTTTGTCACCTTTAGTGCCATCTGCTCCAGGCGGTCCTGGTTTTCCTCTTGGCCCCTGTTATAATTTCTCAATATAGGTAATACAATTGTTAAATAAAAAAAAAAATAATATATTCTTACTGGAGGCCCTTCGACTCCATGTGGTCCAGTATCTCCCTTTGGACCTCGTTCTCCTGCTACACCAGGCGACCCGGAAGATCCCATTGGCCCCTATGAGTATAAATCAATTGGCCATCAAACGTTTCAATAGAAATTTTTTTTTTTATATGCATAATAATTTCTACGGATTTGGATTATCAAATAAACAAACCGAAAATCAACTCATTCAATCAACTCACCACAGGACCAACAGGCCCTATAGGACCAACGTTTCCTGGTGCACCAGGAGGTCCTTTATCTCCTACTCTTCCTGCAAGGCCAGGTGAGCCTGGTTTTCCGGGCATTCCTTCGGGACCGGCCTCACCTCGAGGACCCATAGGACCAGGTACACCAGGGGGTCCCGCGGACCCGGGGGTTCCTTCATTTCCTGGTTTGCCCATTGATCCCGGTTCTCCCTTTAAAGAGAGATAAAAAAATCATTATAGGAAACACTATTCAGATATTTGAATAAATTTTCAAATAAAATCAAAATTATTCGTTGACATGATGAAATAATAAATTTATAATACCATCGCTCCTCGTAATCCTCTCAATCCTTGTGCTCCTTGAGGACCCGGTAAACCAGGGAGTCCGCGTTCTCCAGGGGGTCCAATTGGACCGATGATACCAGGAGAGCCAGGTGGTCCTTGTCGACCAGCTTCGCCCTTCACACCTTCAGCACCGGCTATTCCTTGTGCACCTGGAGGTCCTGCTGTGCCAGGTTTTCCAATTTCACCAGGAGATCCTTTGGTTCCTGGTAAACCAACTGAACCTTCGGGTCCTGGAGGTCCTGGATGACCCTAAAACAACAATATCCCATTGTTTCTATCAGTTCGTAAATGCTACAGCAATATCACATTTCACATATTAAACTAGGAGACTACATTTATATTTGTGTAACCTAGCTGTTGGCGGTTAGTGCAGGAAGTACTATGAGCTTGAGAATCAAAATACCCTATCAGTGGACCGGAATAAACAAAGTTCTTATTTAACAATAGGTATAAGTAGGTATAAAGTTCAGTAAGTACAGGTAGGCTAGGTATTCATCAGGTGGACTTGTCAAAATTTCTGCATAAACCTATGCCATGACGCATGCAGTCTTACCAACTGTCACATTCAATGAAAACAAAAAAGAAACGAAATATTTTCTTTCTGAAAAGATTTACGAAGGTATTTATGAAGGAGTATTGTCTAAGCTGGGCCATCCTATAAAATTTTTTTCAAATTAATTTTCCTCTTGAATATTTTGAATTTTGAGCAAGTAAATTTGAGTGAGTAAGTTCAAAGAGATGAATTTTCATCCCAATAAATTGCGACTTGCGAGACAGTTTAGGGAGTCACAAAAATGCGTATACATAAATAATCGAAATATTAAACATACAGATGGTCCAGGTTCGCCAGGTCGTCCAGGTGGTCCAATCAAACCCATATCTCCTTTCATTCCAGGTTCACCACGCAAACCTTTTGCACCCGCAACTCCAATCAGACCAGGAGGTCCAATTTCTCCAGGTGGACCTATTTTTAAAAAAATAGCGTGAATAAATTACTATGTAAGTATAAAGTTTAATACGTAAAACAAAAAAAAAGAATAAATTTCAGCAAATGCGCCTAGTGAAAACTGTGAAAGAATTCATTTACTACGTCGTACCAAGTACATACCTATTCTTAAACTTGATACTGACTGGATTAATACGAATAATCTACATTTAAGTGTAACACGAACCTGCTACTCCTATGTTTCCTTGTTCACCTTTAGCGCCGGGAAACCCTCGTTCACCTTTCCCTCCTGGAAGTCCTATTAAACCTTGAGAGCCAGGAAATCCAGGTGGACCTGGTGGGCCAGACAATCCTCTGTCACCAGGAGCTCCAACAGCTCCAACTTCTCCAGGAAGGCCAGGCATTCCAGTTTCTCCTCTTTCTCCCGGTTCTCCAGTTGAGCCTTGAGGACCAGGTGGTCCTGGTAATCCTCTTTCACCTTGCTTTCCTGCAAAATTCGTTATGGATAATGTAAAATTTCTTATTAGACTAATAAATTAAAATTTATCGTAGGTACCTACTTGATAAAAATAAACAATATTAACTCATAAGAAATTTTGTTATAGGTACGCACGCGTAATGATATGTAAAGTAAACATAAAAATACAGGGGAAAAATCAGAAGGTAGCGTTAATATTACTATCTCTAATAAGTACATATGTAGTTGCCTGAATAAATTATGAGAAAGTAACTAAATGGATGAACCTGTCACACTCGCCATGTTTCAAATGCTCAATTTTTTATTTCTAAACGGTACCTATATTATTGGATCAAATCTATCTAACCGCATTAACTAACCTGGTTGCCCTTCAGGTCCTGCCACACCAATATTTCCTTTATCACCTTTCTCTCCTATGGCTCCAGGTGGTCCTTTGGTACCAGGCAAACCCTAAAATAAATATCCTTATTTGCTTAAAAAATTCTTTTTCAATTCTTCAAAGTTGATATTACCATCAATCCTGGAGAGCCTGGATGACCTTTGTCACCCCTAGGTCCTTGAGGGCCCTAAACAAGAAACAAATTTTCCTACTATTCATTTGTAATTTAATTTATAATTAGACCAGTTTATTTTGTGTAAAAAAAGTCTTCTCACAGGTGGACCATCAGATCCCATAATTCCAGTTTCTCCTCTAGGTCCAGGAGGTCCTGGAGTTCCTGTGAAACCTCGCTCTCCTGGAAAGCCGCGTTCACCTCTAAGACCTGCTGCGCCAGGTGGCCCAGTGGCCCCCTGAATTCCTGGCTCGCCATCTTTACCAGGCGTTCCCGGTAAGCCTGCAGGACCTGGTAAACCCTGAAAATGCAAGAAAATGAATTGATGATAAATGGGATTTCAATTTTTTGATATAACGCCTGTTTTGAGCTTTAGCCTTTTCCAAGAGATTTTTTTTCGAAGAAAATCGAGAGATTTTTTCAAGAACTTGATGACACAATATTATTTTTTCTAAAAGGTATACTTCTGAGAATTAGAGGATTTTTCGTTTTTTTCCAGTATACATTCTTTTAAAAATAGAATTTTTTCTCGTAGAATAAAATTTGTTTAAGCAATTTTTTAGTAATTTTATTAATGGATTTTTTTTTTCTTCCTTCATGAAAATGTTTATCCCAAACGTTGAATTATTACTTTTCAAGACAGTTTCAGTGTGATTAAGTAGATTATAAAAGTTGAAGTTATGTTGGAATACTCAAATTTCAAAACTGACTGAACCTGAGATGTGTCTTGACGTTTCTCACTCGGAATATTTTCACACTTTCAAAATGTTGAAGTTTTACATCAAGTGAATAACTCACTTGAAATCCAGGATTTCCAGGTGGGCCTAAAGCCCCTCGTTCTCCTGGAGGTCCCATTTGTCCTTGAGGTCCAGGTAATCCTGGAGTTCCTTCTTTCCCGGGATCTCCTCTAGGACCCGTTGGACCAATCAATCCTGGTTCACCATCTTTTCCTGGTTCGCCCTGACAAAATGGAAACAATATTCAACCGTTTAATATCATTCTTCAGCAAATGCAATTTGATTTTAATGGACACCTACCGTGAGCCCTTTGTCACCTGGCGGGCCAATGGGCCCAGGTAATCCCTGTAATCCGATTGCGCCAGGCTCTCCAGGTTTTCCATCAGCTCCAGGAAGTCCTCTATCACCCTGAGGACCTGGATGTCCAGGAGGCCCTGTTCTTCCAAATGGCCCCGCAGGTCCCTAAATAAATGTACATATTACCCATAACTAAGAACCATTAGGAAAATGGCACAAACTCGTTCGAGAAACATACGGGTGGTCCAGGGTTTCCAGTTCTACCAATGTCACCAACTGCGCCTTTAGGACCAGGTGCTCCATCGGCACCCCGATCTCCCACTTGACCTGTTCGATTTTATTAAGTCGTATTAGTAGCCGCATTAGCATAATATTAATAATACCTTGTACAAATATTGATATGGATATACGTATTTTTCCATGACGAAGACAAATTTAAAATTGAAAATTTGCATCATTAACTGAAGTAGGTAACAATGAAAAGTCAACATTACTGTCATGCAGCTGATGCAGCACCATACAAAACAATATACAGCGCATTTTGAGTTTTCAATTTTCATAAATTAAATACATTTTCTAGTCGGATTTAACAATGATTTAACTCGGATATCAAATTTGATTCTCTTCACAAAAAAATCACGAATTAAAAAAAATGTATCGATTCGGATTGCAAATACGCTATTACCTAATTTTGAAATTAATCATTAGAGTGAAAAACATATCCACATTGAAAAATTTCCATTTCAGGAAAAACTTCAATATTTTGTCAGATTTTTTCATTTTTCCATCACCTTTCTGTCCAGATGGTCCATCTGCTCCTGGTAACCCCCTTTCTCCAGGCAGTCCTCTTTCGCCTGGTAATCCAGGGGCTCCTTGGGGACCAGGTGGTCCATGTTTACCTCTTTTACCTTCTGGTCCTTCCAGTCCAGGTACTCCTCTTGGTCCCATTGCTCCTGTTTCTCCCTTCATACCCATTTCACCTTTATATCCTCGTTCACCAGGTACACCCTGTGGCATATAAAAATCAAGTAGGTATAAGTAATTAGTATATGTACATATATTAATTATGGTATACAATCAACTCACATCTACTCCTTTTGCTCCAGGTAAACCAGGACTTCCAGAATCTCCGGGAGTTCCTCTAGGACCTGGAAATCCTATTGGTCCAATGATTCCCGGAGACCCGGTGCTACCTTTTTCACCAGGAATTCCATCTTTACCGGATATGCCTGGTGGACCTACTTCTCCTGGTTGACCGGATTTGCCCACTTCTCCTGTTGTAATGGATCAAGTAAAAATGATGTTATGAATTATAATATTCCATCCCCCCCCCCCCCCCATTAAAAATTGGTTAGTGCTTGCAACTATGATACCTATAATATTCAATTTTACCTCGTGGCCCCTGTGGTCCTTGACTACCTTTTGGACCTACACTCCCTTGATCACCTTTTATTCCCATCGAGCCAGGGAAACCAGGCGGCCCAGGTTTTCCAATTTCTCCCTGAATTAAGTAACATCAAATAATTATCACTAATCAGAATACCTACCTATCTAATTTCATTAAAAAATTTTGAAAATTACCGGTGGACCCGGAACACCTGCTATTCCATCAACTCCTCTTATACCCGGCGAACCAGGCGAACCATCTCTTCCACGTTCTCCTCTTGGTCCTACTGGTCCCTGAAATTTTATTTTGCATGCTTATATTATACCTAGATACACAAAAAATCGAAAAATCTAACCTATATAACTTTTCAATCACTGTTGTTAGATATTGTTTAAATTTCCAAAACTTGTTTTAAACAAAAAACAATGAAAAGGTTTTCAACTTTATAAAAGAACATGTTTTTGTACCAAAAATGAAAAGAAAAAAATGTTTGAAATTGAAACTGATAATTTCATTCTTACCAAAAGTCCTGGAGCTCCAATAGAGCCTGGTGGGCCACTTGAACCTTTTTCACCGGTTATGCCTTGTTCGCCTTTCTCTCCAGGAATGCCTTGAATACCAGGATGTCCTTTTACTCCCGGTAATCCAGGCATCCCGGGAAGACCTCTAGGACCAGGAGGTCCAACAGCTCCTGCCGGGCCCGTTTCACCATTGTCACCTCTTTCACCCTAAAAAGGCTAGCATTGAATGATGCACGTAGATTTTTACAATTGTTCGAGTGCATCCGCTTAAATGCTCGTGGACTAACTTCGTTCAAGAAAACAACTCAGTTTCATTGAAAACAATTTATCTAAGATTTTTTTTCAGATTTAATTTCTTTCTGAGGCTTTTAAAAAAAATTCCAGGAAAGTTTTTTTGCAAATTTTATTTTATAAAATAAAAATTTCAATCAATAACTTTAGCTAGGTACCTACATGGAATCACCATTTTTCAATACTATTTATGATAGAAGTCGAAGTTCAAGTATTCAAACTTTCAAATTAAACTCGTAAAACTTGAAAGAAAAGATAACAAGCCAAACGAACCCATCCCTCGAGTATAAGCTGAAGTACCCGAACAGAAATTTTTATAATTATTTTCCAATCAGAAAGGATTCACTAACGTCCTTTCCTGGTACTCCGGGTAATCCTCTTGGGCCTGGAGCACCGATGGCTCCGGAGGGGCCTACGTCTCCCGGCTCGCCTCGTATTCCTTGAAATCCTTGTGGCCCTGGAGGACCAGGTGGCCCTGCGATGATAACGTTTTGGTTATAGATATTCATTTCCGATAATCAAAACAGAGTAAACTGTATACGTAATACGTATTAAGAAAAATATCAAAAAGGTCAAAGTACCGGGTGGTCCACGTGGGCCAGGTGGGCCAACTTGAGCTTGCAAGTAATGTAACGCGTCTGGTGGATAACTGCCTATCGCAGGAGGGCCCTTTTCATTCCTGCCGTGCATTTGTGCAATCTGTTGGTAATAGGAGCTTATCTACAACACATGAATGGGCAGCTGTCAGCTCATTATTTCAATAAGGTTTAGCTATATTATATTGCATAACAAAAAACTCACATCAGGAATCGGACCTGGAGGTCCCGGATTACCTGGAATTCCAGGTGTTCCTGCTATTCCAGGTCTCCCAGCAACCCCTGGCGGTCCTTGTTCACCTGGTGGACCAGATTCGCCCTGAAATTGGTTGAATTTAATCATTAACAATTGCAAATCAAGCGGGAAAAAAATGAATACCTAAAGCTTACTCTAGGCCCGATTGAAGCCAAACTGTTACTCGCTCGTTCTGATGGGGATGAGCTGGATTGAGCAATAATATTTCTGTCATCTGTAATATAATAAAGAATTTCACGAGTAAAATTATTTAATCGATAGATAATTCTAAATAATCCACCTTGTGTCGGTGTATAGGCCTGACTAGGAAAAAAATATTCCGTCGTACTGGTGACTATATCATTCACCGCGGTTAACCAACTCGGAGTCGAAGTCGACTCCGCCTCGTAGTATTCTTGACCGTTTTGTTTTCTTGTTACAAGCTCAGGAAGATAATCCGAAACATTCACTTCGGTGAAAGAAGGTAATGGCGGTTCTGATTGTGATTGGTCCACATTCGCAGATTCTATAAATATAGACGGAGAAGTAACAAAGTTATACGATTACATATAATGAGAATAATTTAATTTTATTATCTCATACAATGGCGTATTTGATCGGGAAGTCATGGAAGTCCGACTTCCCGTCAAATCTTCAAAGAAATGAGATTTTTATGAAGTGATGATTACCTACTGAAAATTTATCATTTCTGAAAATTATTGGATCATTTAAAAATTAGAGATTTTTGTAAATTTGTAAATTTTGTAAAATTTGCAAACTTTGAAAAAGTTGTCAAATTTGGAAAGTTTTTTAATTTTGGAAAGTTTGTTAGTTTTGAAAAATTTGTCAATTTTGAAAAGTTTGTCAATTTTGATAAATTTGTCAATTTTAGAAAATTTGTCAATTTTGAAAAGTTTGTTAATTTTGAAAAATTTATAAATTTTGAAAAATTTGTTAATCTTAAAAAATTTGGTGAATTAAAAAAAAATCAATTTTGAAAAGTTAGTCAATTTTGGAGAATTTGTCAATTTTGAAAAATTTTGCAATTTAAAAAAAATTAGTGAATTTTGAGAATTACTCAATTTTTGAAAAATCGCTAATTTTTGTGAGTTGGAAAATTAAAAAAAATTCAATGATTTGGGGAAATTTGATAATTTTTGAAAATTTTGCAATTTAGACAATTCAATAATTTTTGAAAACGTGAAAAAAATTACTCTGAATTTTAAAGTAATTTCAACCCTCGAATTAAAAAAAAATGGCACAGTTCTTCAAGAAATTGAATTTTCAAATTCATTTCATAAAACACGCCGAAACAGTGACACGGTAATGTATCAACTTTCTGACTTTCTATAATTTTCCTCTCCGAATCGCCACTGGTCTCATATATGATTCTGTGTGGTATACGTCTACCTTCGTTCTCTTGGATCCCTGTGTTCACTTTTGAAACATTCTCTCTCTCATCGGTTACCGAATGTTCGACAACGGTTCCAGAATTTTCTGGAGGGTAGTAAACCGTGGTTGTTTTCGGTTCAGTTCCTATACCAAAAAAATACCGGCGTTAACATTTCACCATTATATACTTTTTCTAATGAAAATTGCGAAATGTTGAAAAATTGTATACGCTTCACCGCAATTACCTACTAATATTATCGCATATCATAATTTTTTTTTAAACAGATAGGTATCATTTGCCTAAATTTGGTTGGTGCATTAATTACTCGTATATTTAGTTTCTTCTTAACGATTCCTAAATTAGGTAGGTACGATAAAATCGAGGAAATAAAATACGTTAATTTTAACGATCTTCTTTTTTTTATTATCTGAAAACGTGTAATAACGCACATTTGTTCCTTTATTAACGGAAAAAAGCCATAATAATTTATCTATACATTGTTTCATTACCCTTCAATAATGACTCGAGTTAGATAAAAAAAAAAAAAAAAAAAAAAAAAAAAAAAAAAAAAAAAAAAATTAAAAAATTTT
>FIZV01073297.1:0-10007 GCA_900050545.1 Trionymus perrisii
TTACCTATATTCGAATATTTGGCAAATATTTTACCCAAAATATTCGAATATTATATTCAATATTTTACCCTTTTTATTCGAATATTTCGGGTTGCCCTAATCAATACACATAGAAATTTTTGCCATAAATCGATCGTTATGATTTTCTGAGAACATTGACAAATGACTTTATCAATCATCAAGGTAGGTACTTGACACGAAAAAAGAAAAATACATAAGAAGGAAAGCACAATACGAGCACAATACACGTAGATTTTCAGCAGGAAATGAAGCTATAAAAAATTAACAAACTGTCTACGTGACACGAGCATAATATAAAAGTCATATAGGTTGAGTAACGTTAGTGCAGTGCGAGTTCTTACGTACTGAATAGGCCTACATTGACGAGTTCATAAACGAGATACTTAGACCTTACTAATATGAGTATTTTTTTCACGATAAAAACCAGAATCTATAGTTTTTTTTTTCTTTATGAAATCTACGCTATATCTGCATGTAAAATATACTGGACAGATTTTCCATAACTTACCAATGTACTATCTATACTCAAGGACAGATGCGGAGAAAGCTAAACGAGGTATCGAGTACTTATACCTAATACCTATATCGGACATTAACAATATTCAGGAATTTTGCGATAAATCTCCGCGCGCTCGTTGCCCGGATTGTTGTTTTTATTATAAATAATCCGCGTGCGGTAATTGCTTCCGGTTCAAATGGTACGTGGTGTACGCGCGTCGAGTGACGATGAGTACGCGGTACTAGTTCTATATGTCCGAAGAGCCAGCCATCGTGATAGTAAATACGAGTATGTGGCTCGCCGGTCAAGGGTTGTTACGGATGTGTGAACTTAATTATTTTTTCTAGTTTAGTCTGCGACGCAGATTGGTTGTAAGCGATGTCAATAGACGATGTTGCATATTTTTTACCATCTAATATTTTTTTTTAGAGAACGATCGTCGAGTGAAAATAATTTTCAAAAAAACGAAATAGGCACGAGGCAAAACCTGAAAAAATTATTGTAATTGCCTTATGCATGTATAAATTTTGTATTTTTCAGCACCTGTCGTCGATATCTTCAAGCTATTTAGATAATTGACCTATCGCAGCTGAACATAGTCCTCTCTACTTAGGAACCCCAAAAAAACATTCAAGGCCTTCGTTAATTTTAATAAATGTCTCACCCTTGTAATATGATCTTTCTCCCCCCTCGAGTATTCTGATGCTCTTAACGAAGGTCGAAACGTTTTATTATTCAGATTGACCTACCTAGCTAGTAGCTAGTACCTACCTACTACATACCTACTTTTTTGATGGTGATATTTTCTCAGTTCCTTATTTTTTGCCGAGTGTTATGACGACATGACAGTTTTCATTTTTTTATTCAACATTTACCTAATTGTGAATAAATTTTTTTTTAATTTTTGAAAAATAATTTTTTCAAATTTTTCTGCAATTTTTTTGTAGAACGTTTGGAAAATGACATGTTCCCAATTACGCACACTATAAAAAAAACTATACTGTAATTGAGAACGCGGTTCAAAAATTTTTCCAGTCATTTATACTTCAAAATAAAGCCAAATTAATCATTTTCGATGTATTTATTACATATAGAGCTATTTACTGCACAAAAATATTTTAGTTTTCAATTTTTAAAATTTTTTTGAAAAATTACCACAAGTTTTTTTGTTTGAAAATTTTTAGCATCAAAAATAATTTGGGCATAGTTGCTCTTCGACTTCGAAAAAGAAATGTTTGATGATTTTGATGTGTATAGGATCAACCTTCGATTTTATCCGATTAACCGATTTTTTAATTTAAGCAAACTAGCTTGTTCTCAAAGTGTTCTCAATTACGCACTGTTCTCAATTAGGCGTATTGACCTTGCATAAAAAGAAAAAAATTTGGTTAAAAAAAATAAATTCTAGTAAAAGGTAAGAATTTTTTTGAAAGATTTAAAAAAAAATTAAAATTAGAAAAATTCCTATGATATAATTTTTAATTTTGTTTTAAATAATCAACAGCAGTAAAGAAAAATATCAACAAAAAAAAATCAAAAATATAATGATTCACTTGAAAAATATAATGGAGAAAAATTATTTTTGAAAGAATTGAAAAAATTGAAATTGAAAAAAAAATTAGCAAAATAATTTGTTTTCCCAAATTGTTAAGAAAATAATTTAATAAGAAAATACTAATTCTTTTTTAGTATAATATTTAAAGTGATCATTCTAAAAATTATTGAAAATATTTTAATAAGTAATCAATAAAGTCTACTTACTTCGTTACAATTCAAAGAATAGAACCAGCTGTACTCATTTAATTTCACAGTCTAAGAAAACTGCACCAAGTACAAACGATGAAAAATTGACAAGAAGTCTTTAAAAGGTGTCATTTCTTTATGGCGTCGTTTAATCAAACCATTTACGAGATGATTTCACAAACATATTTTACTTCGACGTGATTGACGAACCAGTTGGTACGAAAAAATATCGTAAAGAATCAATGTTTTTCAGTAATGCGCTGTTCATAATCGATCGTAAATAATCATTTTTGCGGCGATTCAATTTGAATTGATGTTTGAAGAGAATACGAATAAGCATTGGATTTAATTGTCGTTTAACGGTATCTCGACGGTATGCCAGTGCCAAGGTTTTTCGTGTATCTCTTTTCAGAAATACGAAGTCGTACAATGGCCCCACCACTACAAATACGATACATACCGCGAGCACGCAGAACAGGATATTAAATGATGTTGGTTGTATATTTTAATTGACAACTACTGTATGTACATGATCTGCTTAATTGTACACTACACTACACTCAGCGTAATAATATATACAGCGAGTTTTTTACGTGGGTATATGCTCGAAGAATTGCAGTTTAAATTTATCATGAAAGTTCTAAACCCTATAGATCCTATTTGATGAAGGAGGAAAACGTTGCTGGATGATTTATTAATTAAAAATTTGAAAAACATGTCAATTTTTTTCAAATTGTTATAAAGTACTTTATTTTTTTAAAAAGTATGAAAGTAAAAAAAAAAAAAGTTGAACTTATCTTTTTTTTTTAAATAAGAAAAAAACTCTGCGGTCACTCTAATGCAGTAAGGGGATGAAAAGGCCACCGAGACGAATTAAATTTTTTTTTCTGGTCTCCGATTTGTAATGGTAGATGGTTTTAGAACATATCAGCGATCCTTGACTTCACCCACAGGAGCTGGTGCGTCAAAATGTTATTTTTGCTGATAAATCAAACTATCGATTTTCATGAAACTTGGCATGTAGGTATGCACAGGTACTCGATTATAGTGTTGGAAAATTTTTTCAGATTATTTCCACCCCTAGAATGACCTTGAAAACGACTGAAAATTTTAAATCCCCCTACAGGTACAGTTTTGGAGCTGACAAGACGGAAAGTTTTTTTATCGTTTTCCGAACTATTCAGTGCTATTGAAAAAAAACGAATTAAAAGTATCTTAAATAATAAAAGATAAAGTTGGAGATTAAAAATAAGTTGAGATTAAACTTCTTTTGATTTTTTTTTTTTAATTTATTGATTTTTTTTAAAGGTGCAAGAGCAAATTTTTTCAAATATTTGTTCTTGGAAGTATATTTCTTAATTTAAAAAAAAAATTTTGACACGTTTTTGATGGAAATTGAATTTTGTAAAATTTTGTCAAAAAACAAAAGCTCCCCTTTAAATAATCATACAAAAGCCTTTTTTGTTTGTTTAAATTTCTTGACACATTTTTTCTGTCCTTTATTTTTCATAAATTTATAATTTATATTTTTTTTTGTTTTAAAAATATATATTTTCTCGATTTTGTGAAATTTTCATTTTTTTTCCATCGGAAAAGTTTTCAGATTTTTCATAGAGGTTTTGTTTTTAAAATATTTTTTCATGTTTTTCCGATTCGAGTCTCGCAAGTCTTTTGAAGTTTTTCGCTAAAATTTTCAATTTTTTGCTATTTTTTGATTTATTCTTGAAAACTGTTTTTTTTTTCATCATTTTTTAAAAAATGTCGATGATGAATGAAATAAGAAATGTATAAAATTATAGATCTCTGTACGATTTAATACATAATTTTTTTTACACCTCATTTACCATCAATGCTTGATTTTTATTTGATGTTTTTTGTTTGTTTTTAAAACTGTCCTAAATTTTTTTGTTTCTCATTTTGAAAACATTCATGAATAATTTTTTTGAAACTTGTTTTCATTTGTCTTCAAAATAATTTTTACAATTGAAAAAAAGTTTGAAAATTTAAATTTTTTGTTCGTTACAACTTGTTTTTCTTAATTCTTTTAAAATTTTTCAATTTTTTTATTGAAATTATAAAAAAAATAATAAATGAAAAATAAATGAATGCCATGCTCAAAAAATGTTGCTCGTATATACGTATATAATTTTGATAAGTGACATTTTAAAAATTATGAAAACTTTTGCTGAATTTTCAAAATTGTGTACTAAATTTTGAGACTGTCGACAAATTTCTGAAATTTTCCAAATTCTAAATTTTTCAAATTGGTTGAATACAGAAATTCATTTTTTTAAATATAATTTTAGAAACTGTTGGTGAATTTTATAAAAAAGTTTATAATAAACGCAGTTGATGCGTCAGAGTTCGTCATAGTTTTTGATTTTGTTGAATTTCGAGGAATGTTTCATGTATCACATTAGATTGATAGGACATCTTGGTGATCCCATGTGAAATGTGAATGTGTGCAGTGTGCAGTGTGCACTGTGCACTGTTTCACGACGAGATGTATGTATTATAATAGGTACAAGTCAGAGGGTAATGAGGAAACCGCACACTCCGGTTTATCAACAACTATTTAATTGATTATGGCGGAAGTTCCGTTGAATGGTGTATAAACAAGCGAGTGACCATAGGTGTGCGAGAGCTACAGGCAAAGTGAGGATATAACAGAGCAGGGTGCGTATAAATAATTACAAATGCGGCCGCTCGTCCGGCACTGATGCCGAATCAATGGTCTCGTCATTAAGATTGGATACTATGACGAGTAGAATATTGACCTAGATGGTTGTGCACCTCTCTGCTCCACATCTCTCTTCACTCAGTCTGTAAACTCATCTTTCCCTGTATACTACATATTATACGTACACAACGAGTACTGCAGATTCAATTTTGAAGTAACAGGTGGCTGGTGCCAAGAGATAGATTAGCTATGTGGCGCTTGATGACAGCTTGATGCGTGACAATAACCTCATCCGGATTAACAAATTACTACAGGCACACCCGAAACACATCGAGGAACAGGAAGAATGACTGCCTGTGTCATGCGTACGTAATATTAGGCACGACGATGCCGTGAATATATTAATACGGCGCGGTGTTCCAATTTAACTCCGTTCATGATGCGTTTTGACTTCTTGGTTCAAGGTATTCGTGCCATCGTCGTGCAGTTGAATCGGGTTTGTCTTTTTTCTCTCTCTTGTGAAAAGATTCACTAAGAAATAGTAAGGCGCCTGGTGTTGATTGATATGATTAAGTACATTACGTACGAGTGCGTATATATTGTTGGAGAACTTCGAGAGGAGCCCCGGAGTGAGGTATAATAAACTCGATGAAGGGTATTATACCACCAAGCTTTTGTTTAAGTACCTATTTAAATCTTCTTCGAAGTTATGACTTCTTTTTTTTTTAATCAATAGAACGATCTAGGGTTCGAAGAAGCTAATGAATTGAGTAATGCTGAAAATTAATTTCAGCTTTTCGAAGAGCTGGAAGTGAATTTTGAAATTTTTATTTCTCGACAATTTCCTAAAGAGGGAGTCACTTTCCAACGCTCTATTTTGTGGATTTGGCAAAATTTCAAAATGCCCCTTTCGTCCGAATGCAGTAAATAATGTTTTTGGTTTCGGGAGAAATTTTTTCGAATTTACCTGCAATCCTACATAGATGATTTTTAATTTAAAAAAAAAAAAAACAGATACCTATAACTACAAGTATTACCTAACGGTGCCAAGTTGAAATTTTTTCAATGTTGAATATGAGAATGATTTTTTTCTTCAAAAAAAAATTGAGAGGTCTCCGTTCCCAAATATTGGTTTATATGCCTACTAAAAAAAAAAAATTAATTGAAAACATTTTTTCAAGAAAGTTGAGACAAAAAATTAAGATTTCTTCTCAGTTCTCAAAAAATAAGAATTTAAAAAAAATTGAAGTTTTTTTTTGAAGCTAAAACCAGACGTTTTTTGAAAATTTGAGAAAAATTGAAACCTGTGTCAAGTAAATAAAAATAATGATTTTTCCGAATTTTTCCTAAAAATATTTTGTTCTTTTCTTGAGAAAAGTAAAGTGATTTCATTCCTTAAAAAATAGATTTATTTTCTAAAAAATTAATGAGATTCAACCTTTCTTTAAAATTTTATTTTGAAGAACATTAAGGCAAAAAATTGAGATTTTTTTCTCTAAAAGTAAGACAAAAGATTTTCTACCTAAAAAAAAAAAAAGTTATGAGATTTTCTTCCCTCCAAAAATTTGAACTATAAAATGATTGAGACTAAAAATTGAAATTTCCTCTCAAGAAAATTGAGGAATTTTATTTGTAAGAGATTTTTGTGCAGGAGATATCATTCTCAAAAATCTCACAACAAAATAAAGATTAATTCTCCGAAATATTTGAAACTTTTTTTTTCATTCTGAGAAAAAAATATAGATTTTTTCAAAAAATTGAAATTTTTTACTACAAAGATATAGTATAGGTAGTTTAAAGATTTTTTTTCTTCAAAAATTTGAAGAATATATCTACCGTAGGTAGATACTTCACTTTTACTTCAATAAAATTGAGAAATTTTTTTTCCATAAAAATTGCTTGGTGATTTCTTTTTTTTTTAATAAAATTTTTTTCTCTCCAAAATAATTGAAAAAATTTCAATTTTTTTCTCTTCTAATCTAACATTAAAAGATTTTTGGTACAAAAAAAGAAGGGAATTCTTACTAAAAAAAAACTGAAATTGTTTTGTTCTAAGAAAATTTGGGATTGTTTAAAACAAATTGAAGGATAATTATTTTAGAAATAAGTATTTCCACTTGAAAAATTTAAAAAATATTTTTTACTTACTTTTTCTCAAAAAAAATCAAGTGATTAAATTTTTTGAAGAAGAAATTTATTCTCCCAAAATTTTTAAAAAAATTTATACTAAAATTGAGATTTTTTTCTGTAAGAATTTTTTTTGCACCAAGAAATCAAGAGATGTTCTTTTCCGAAAATTTTGATTTTTTTTTCAGAAAATTATAATTTTGTTTTAAAAAGGTTGAGAGACTCTAGGATGTGTATGTAATAAGAGATTACATTTTCAAAAAAATATATAGGTACCTAATGTTTAATGTATATATTTTTTCACAAAAGAAGATGTAGGGACGAAAAATTTGAAACTTTTTTTAATCAAACAAAAAATTGGGATTTTTTTCTTCAAAAATTTGAGAAAAATTTTTACTCGAAAAAAAAATTGAAAAATATGCTGTTCGTAAGTCCTCCCTATTTCAAAAACAAAAAAAAACAACAAAAATAAGAAACCTTTTTCTCCAAAAAGATTGCAAAAATTTCAAGTTGTTTTTTCAAAAAAATTGAGACAAAAAATAATATCTTTTTTGTCTCTAAAATTGACAAATTTTTGCTCCAAATGAGTAAAAATTTTTCTTTCGAAAAATTGAAATATTTTCTCATTCTAAGAAAATCCAGAATTTTTTCCTCCCAAAGAATTGAGGATTTTTTTCGTCCAAAAATCATATTAGAAATATTTCTATCAACTTCAGAAAAATTGAAAGATTTTTTCGAAAAGATTTTAGAGTTTTTTATCCATAAAAACAAAACAATTTAATTTTTGCATTTTTTGAATTCTCTACTGTGTAGTTTTGTAATTTTGGACGTAGCTCGGCCAGTCGAACACTATAAGTAAGTTGAACTCCCTACGTAATACTTGATCCTTTTGTGTCCAACTAAAAAAATCTAGTTTTGTTACTCTATACCATAATTTCATCTGAGTGACCCAATTTTCGCTCAGATTTTCTACATCGATCCTGCAGTAGAACTTTTTTGTTTGAAAATCCTCCCAAGTTTCTAAAACGAAATTGCGAGTGGTTATAACAAAAATTTTTGACAGTTATAATTTGAAGAAGAATAACGTAATGCATTTGGCTCTCTCATCGTTCGCATGCAATTATTTTTTGGCAAATTGGTGTACCCCATAGCTCCCCGTACTTACGAGTATACGCCAACTTTTGTGAATTTCACACCCGTTACCTACTTTCATTATAATTATAACTGTACGTTCAATACTTGAATGAAAGATAGCATTTTTTACGAATCTGCGTACACGACGCCAACGATGCAATTGCTCTAGCTTGCTCGTAAACCCCCCCAAAAAAATCATTCTATGGTGTTAATCGCTACGTGCTATTCAGCCATAGATAATATTCGTATGGTAAACCGTTTAATTATTATAATTGTCGGTTATTCTTTCGCAATTTGTTGGTCCCGTCGTTGGGTGATTTATTAGAGTAATAATTTGCGAAGCTCTTACTTATGTATGCAATGCGTTGATTAGGCCCAGTGTCGTGATTGATATCGCCCACTTTGAACGTTACAGAAGGGCCACTCTCTCTCTAAGTTTTAACTTTTTTTGTCGAATTGTGTGGTCATTTTGTGTGCGTGTGTAGGCGATTTGTGCGACGACCTCGACACCAGGTCTATAAAATAGGGGTGTGTAATGTAGAAAAATGAATTCCAATTGGTATTCGCGTTATAAAGGGAAACCTTGATTGGAAAAATGAAGTCTAAGGAGGTACAGGCACGTTTGTGTCGGAAAGATGACGGATTTTCGAATATTGGATGGTTTAAGAAAATTTCGTATTGGCACAACGTATACAATGATAAAAGATAGTCTAGCAATCGACGAGAACTGAATACTAAGACGAAACCACGAGTACTTTGAAATAGGTTACGAACCTTTTTGGCACTTATTCGGTCGTTTATTTTAGGTTGGCGTGGTATAAAAAACGTCCTGCGTAAGAAAATGACAGCGGGGGAGGGGGTATGCCAACCTACCTACACGATACTCAGTAGAAAATAAATTTTTCGAGCGACGATTCGCTGTGAAGTGCAACTCGACCGTGAAATGCAAACGTACTTTTAATTGGTGAACGATTTATAGAGCACGAGAGATGGACTTTAATTAAGACAACAGCGTCGTGTCATCTTCGATTCTAATTCCAAAATGACCTCAACGTTGCCTAGCTTATCGAACCATGTAAGGGGAAATCGACTATGTTTATATCTAACGTATTGCTTTTTTTTGCTTTTCTGAATTGCAGCAAACTTTCAAGAGCCGAACTGATGGCACATCATCATCATCATCATCACCGTAAACCAGTTCTGTCGCCAGAGCTGGCTTTGGCATCCGATTTATTCGACAAGTTCTGCGGCGCGGCTACCCTCAAAACTATACTATGCAACTATCGCAATTTGTGCGAGATTTTAAACCTCAAACCGACTAATTTTCCGCAATTTTACCCCAAACTCAAGGTAAGTTCGCGGCAATGTTTTTTTTTTGTTTTTTTTACAAATAAGGGGAATTATTTAGAGATGATGATCTGATGAAAAATGAACTCGTGGTGTTTTGTTACAGAGTAAATTATGTTCCTGGAGGGCTCAAGCGTTATGGAACAAATTCGATAAGAGAGCCAACCACAAGTGTTACAATCGTGGCAAAGCTTGTCCTAATACAAGGGTGAGTGTTTTCTTTTTTGGGTTTTCCTGTTGATAATTAGGTTCAGAATTCCTAAAGTTTTCACCTTCGAGAGTGAAGGGCTTTCAATTAAAATACGAGTAGGTAGTTATTTCGTTACTTGGTAGAGATGAAGTGCTAGAGATGAAGTGCTAAAATATACTTTTTTTAAGGGGGGGGGGTATTTTAAAAAAAATTTTGTTGAATACATACAGTACACAAGCGGACATTTTTAAGACTTTTTTATATTA
>FIZV01073322.1:0-10797 GCA_900050545.1 Trionymus perrisii
ATTGAATTATTTAAAAAAAAATAAAGTATTAGATTTTATTAAACAAGAAAATTAAGTTTTTTTTTTATTATTATTATTTTTTTTTTAACAATAATATAAAAAATTAATTGAAAATAAAATTTACTCGTCCTTGTATTCGATGACCATATCCATGATTCGTTTCATTTGCTTTTTCATTTTTTCATCGTTGGCTTTATCGGAGCGTTTTTTCTTTTGATACGATATCGGTGGATCATCTTCGTCGTCATCGTCGTCGATAATAGAACCGCGTTTCTTTCGTTTTCTCGTATTTCTCTTGATGGTTTTAACATCTTCTTCGTCATCGTCGTCGTATTCTTCGCACGTATCACCCATGGCCTGTACAAATGATAAAAACGTTATTCGGAATGAAAGTGAATTAAAAGCAAAAAATGTCCGAGTTGTTTACTTTGAGCCATTCTTTGTCGGTTAAACTATCAGAATAGTCGACTTCTTTACGTGCTCTTGAACCACGTCCCATACTTGTATTCGAGTCTTGTTCATCTTCGGCGGTCCATTTCTCCACCTATGAAATTATTTCATTAAGTTAACGATGAAGCGAGTAAATTTAAATAATTTTTGTTGTATTTTACCTCATCATCTTCTTTGACCAACCAATCCGGTAATTCAGATTCTTCAATTAGGCGAGATTTACGATTAGGGCCAAGTTTAGCGTCCTCCCTACGTCTTTCCAGGTCCATTCTTTGGAACATTTCGAATTCGTTTTCACTCCTAGCGATCATCTGGTTCACAGTTTCATCGTCTGGCACTTCATTCTCCTCCTGAAATGATAATGTACAAATTAAGATTTTTTTATTTTGAGAAAATAGAAATATTTTTTTTAATACGAAGGAGAGCGCGAATATACCTCATCGTCGGCATCATCTTGATGCAAAATCGTCTGTAAAAATTGCTGTCTTTCGGACCCGGTGGATTTCTGATCGAACATACCAGCTTGGATGACTTTCTCGTCCATGTTCAACTTGTATCGAGCTGCAGCCAAAATACGTTCTTCGACCGAGTTAACGGTCATCAAACGCAACACACGTACTTCGTTTTGTTGACCGATACGATGGGCACGATCTTGAGCTTGTAAATCCTTTTTGAAAAAACACGTATTAGAAAATTTTTCGAACAGAACTTTAAGTAGGTTTGTCGATGGAAACACCGCCAACCTGATGAGGATTCCAATCCGAATCGAATATAATAACTGTATCGGCTGATTGCAAATTTAAACCTAAACCTCCGGCTCGGGTACTCAACAAGAATAGGAAATATTCGCTGTCTGGACTGTTAAATTTTTTCAACAAGTCTCCACGATCTTCAGCTTTGGTCATACCGTCCAAACGTAAGTACGAGAATTTACGCCAGTTGAGATAATCCTCCATGATGGTCATTAGTTGAGTCATTTGACAAAACAATAGTACTCTG
Organism: Trionymus perrisii; assembly: GCA_900050545.1. Classification (NCBI taxonomy): domain Eukaryota; kingdom Metazoa; phylum Arthropoda; class Insecta; order Hemiptera; family Pseudococcidae; genus Trionymus; species Trionymus perrisii. The sequence continues at coordinate 1,450 of FIZV01073322.1, forward strand.
TGATTGGTAGCTTTTAATTTAGGAAGGATCCTGTCGAGTAGTTCGAATTTACCGGAGGAACGATACAATTCGGGGCTGAAATTTAAAACAAGCATAAATGAAGGTATTGAAAATTCGAAAACTAAACGTGTTCAGGGTTCAATTTTTCATCTCGTACCCATTGGTTATGCCGCCATTCGACGATCCAACGTGATCGTTGTACTTTTCCTCAATGTGTTGAAACATGAAAGGATGATTACATAGTTTTCTCAGTTGAACGATTGTGTTCATTAACGCTTTAGCTCCACCTTTACCTTGTTTACCCTTTTCAGAGCCGTCTGTGAGCAGAACTCCTTTACTTTGCATGTGCCTGAGGAAATATTTAGTCCATTAATCTGATTATATTCGATCTTCAGTAGCAAGAATAGGGCTTTCTTACCTGTACAAGACACGTTGTAATCCAGACATATCACATTTGACGATGTATTCGACCTTGTCGGGCAACTGAGATTCTACTTCCTTCTTCAATCGTCTGAGCAAGAAGGGCCTTAATACTTTGTGTAGACGACGAATAATCAAAATAGTTTCTTCTTCGTTCAATTCGACCTTTTCGTAGAAAATTTAAACATTTGCACAATTAATAACTCGTATACGTAAGATCACGACGAATTGATCCATTTTCATTACCTTTTCTCCAGTCGTGGCAAAAGGAGCGTTGAACCATTGCTCAAAAGTGGACACCGATTTGAAAATCGACGGCAATAAGAAATTCAATAAAGCCCAAAGTTCGGGAAGTTTATTTTGTAACGGTGTACCGGTCAGTAACAATCGATGAGATGCGATGTAATGGGTATTTAATACTTGGGTCAGCTTACAATGATGATTTTTCATACGATGACCTTCGTCGATGATCATGTATCTCCACTGGATCTGCAAAATGACATTACGGAATGATTTTCATTTATGTAAATTTCTTCGCTGACGATTGATTGAATTTTGTGCTTACTTTGGCCAAGACGGACTTGTCTTTGATGATGTATTCGTAGGTGGTCAGCAACACATTAAATTTAGCTGCTTTCATTTGCGTTTGTAGCATACGTCTGGCGACTGGCGAGCCTTTATAGGCTACGATGCATACGGTGGGAGCCCACCTTTCAAATTCCAACGCCCAATTGGATAATGTCCTAAGAAAGATGGAAAAAGTTGCGAATAAATCAGTTAAAAATTAATTATGAGACATTTTTCATCAACTTACGATAACGGTACGATGATTAAAAACGGTCCATTGACGCTTTTCTTCTCCATTAGATACGTAATTAGAGCGATAGTTTGGATGGTTTTACCCAAACCCATCTCATCAGCCAAGATACCGTTTAAATTGTTGTTATACAACGAGACCAACCATTCCAAACCCTAAGAAAATAAGCTTGAAATGAAATTAACTCGAATAGTATTCGTTTCGACGTTTGGAAAAATAGCAAACCTTGATTTGGTATTCTTTTAATTTTCCATTCTGCAGTATAGAAGCTTGTTCTGTGACACATTCGTGGACAGTATGAGCAATACTAAAAAAAAAAAGAAAGAAATTGTTACGAACATTCCAACGCTTCGAGTAAAAATCACCTCGAGTAAATTAATCAAACCTATAATAAGTATGCTCTTCGGAACTCTTATACTCGTCATCTTCAACTTTGGCTTTTCGAATTACTTCTTTGGTTCTAGTTTCATCCATTCTGTCTCGATCTGGAATAACAAAGAGTCGCGTTTAGACGAGAAAATCTACAAATGTGCGTTAAATATAATTGCATCTACCTCTGGACATGTTATCCTCCTCCTGATCCTCTTCGTCTTCGGAATCATCTACGATTTCCCATCCGGGATGTGAATCCAACCAGGCATTGAGCTGACTAGCCAATGGGGCATCGTCTCCTTTCAACTGTTTACCGGTGGCGATTTCGACGACGGCGACGTGAACGGTGGAATTGTTCATACCTTCGGCTTCTAATAATTTTCGTTTCTTTTTCAACTATACGAGGTGAATTATTAACAAAGATTTAGTCAATCGAAAGTACATAAAATAGGATATTTTATGAGCATGAGTTCACCTTTTTCTCTTTCTTTTCTTCTTCTTCTTGTTTCTTTCGTTGCTCCATCTTGTGTTGTTTAACCATCTCGGTAAGGTTACTAATGTATTCGTCGGTTTGAGAAAGCAAGAAAGCCAATCGTTTATCTTTCTTTTGATCGATAAGTTTTCTGAAATGTAGGTAAAATGTGCAAATATTTGTACGAATCGAGGTTCGAGTTGAAACAGAACGAAATCATACCTGTAACCTTCTTCATCTTCGGCCATAAGTCTACGCATACGTTCCTTTTCGATTCTCTCCTGTTCTTTTTTCTGTTCACGTTCGGCGTTGGCGTGGTAATTCAATACTGCTTTGTTTAGTTTCGCTATCTTAGATTGATTATTGCGATGATACTCTTTAAGATCTTTGCAATGTTGTAAAACAGTGCTTAGATATTCCTAGAATTGAAAAACCATTAGTGACAGGAATTCGATCATCTAGCCAAGTGTATTCGAATTTATTTACCTGATGTTTCTGTCTCTTTTTACGTTCAGCTTCGAGTTTCTGTTGTTTTTCCAATTTCTCTGTAGATCTAGCTTCCCTCAAACCTTGTCTCTTGGTTCGCTTATACGCTTTGATGTTAACTGCCGTTTCCAGCGTAGTATCGCGTCTGGCACAAGCCAACACCTATAAAAATTAAATTTATGCAAATATTCATTTCATTATTTTCATTTTCGAAAAAAAAATCACAAATTACATACTTCTGCGCGCAACTGTCTCTGAAAATTGAGCACTCTCAAAGCTCTACGTTCGATTTCGGCCATAATTCTCAGATCTTCCGACATATTCGTGGGTAAATTATCCAATTCTTCGATACGATGCGCGATTCTAGCCGCCGTTCGGTTTTCTCTTTCTTGTAAAATGAGCAATGGATCGATACCGACGGGTTTAGGAATAGAAGTAACGCGAATTTGTTTTTGAATAGGAGGTGCCTGAGGAGGAGGTGCCACAGCCGGCTGAATCGTCGTTTGAGTTGCCGGAGTGGGCTGCGAAGGTGGAGATGGAACCGGACCGACGGGTTTAGTAGCACCAGGAGGAACACCGCTCATCATAGGCATTGTACTTGGTTGTACCGGTACTGGAGGTTGTTCTGCGAGTCTGTTGGCCTGATTAGGATCGGCTTCAGGACCTAGAAGATATATTTGATTTAAAAAACCGACTTAAATATCGCGCTTCGAAGTTATTCGAATTTACCTGATTCATTCGCAGGTCTAGATTGAGGTCCGAATTGTACTGGTGGAGCTCCATTCACTGGAGGGCCCATACCAATAGGAACGTCGACTTTTTTACCTTGTAGAGCTAAATTTAGCTCCGGATTAAGAGGCAAGTTTCTGGCCAACATTCTGTAAGCGAAGATCTGTGCTCGTAGTTGTTGTAATTGTTCCGCAGTGAATGCGTGTTTGCCTGCATTCATCGGAGGTCCTTGTTGCTGTTGATGTCGAAGTACATTGATTAATAGAATGGAATGAGGGTAAGATACGTATCGTATCATTTGAATAAGCTCACCTGAGGCATAGGTTGACGAGGAGGTTCCATATTTTCATGACGGGCTCGTAAAGCCAGTAGTTGAGAATACCGCGGATCCTCTTGTAATCCTTTTTCTTCCATCGAATCGATAGCGCGTTGAAGAGCATTCAAATTTTCTTGCCTGCCGCTCGGCTGTATTAAAATCGTGTAATTAATTAGATATTTAATTGAAATCTTAGGACCCTGATACAAGTAGTCATCCGATGAATATACGATTAAAAATAATCCGGTGTAGGTATAATTCGATGTTTTGCAATATTATCCGTTAAAATTCATCTAAATTAACTTACTGGTCCTGGCGGATGAGGGGGAAATCCAGACGGCGATGGAGAATTCTGCGGTGGACCCATTGTGGTCGCCATGTTCACGTCAGAAACGAAACTTGAGCGACCGCTGATTCAACACTGTGCAAAAAGTAAACTTGTATCAATACTACTTTCTTTCACGATTGTTCATTTCATATTCACAAACTATGAAATTGATAAACGAAACAAATTTCACGATCGAAATTCGAGAACGAGAAATCGAGAACAATAACAAAATTCACAGCAGACCAAAGACCAATAACACAAACTTCAAAATTGCACAGGTAAAAATTTTGGTATTTTACCCAGAATTATTGTAATTACCTTTCGTAATTCTTCTCCAAATCCGCTCTTGTTAGATTTTGTACGCAGAAGAGTGCGCTTTTGTTCCTTTAAGTTCAGCATTCAGTTGTACGCATGCGCGGCATTTTAGATGCGATAAGAAAAACGAACACGATTGGTTACAAAATACTGGTTTCTGATTGGCTTATCTTATCATTTTTAACAAGCGTCATGCGGATGGATAAAACTTAAAATCTACTAATTTTTTGTATAAAATCTACTATTTAAATCAATGTAAGAGTTTGGGATTTGTGTATTTAATCATGATGAATTTCACTTACACTCGCCTGTTATCAAGTTTCGCCTCACCGGTACTGAGAAAACACACTCGTAAGTTTTCACATGTGTTATCTGCAATCAAACCATCTCCTTTAGCTGGCAAAATTTGTAGCAGGTATTTTTGCGAAAAACCCGTCGATTTCTACGCTGAAATCGAAGATGACGATTTCGGAAGCTTCGAACAGACGTCTAGTCACAAAGATGTGGATTTCGAAAGCATCGCCAAAGGTGATCCGGAGAAGATGCAAATGCTAAAGCGAATACAGCTCGAAATAGATGTTATTGTCCAAAAAGGTGGTCACATACCTAGAAAAATAAGCTCAACTCATTGGATGGAATTATTATCATTTCCAAGCAAAAATCGACGACAGAAATACATTCATTCATTATATTGCAAAGAACAGAGAAAATTGATCAAGAAACGAGAACAAGAGTTAATTAGAAACGAATTGGGAGAGCTTACAATGACTAAAGAACTTCGTCAACATTATCAACAACTTAGCACCAATTCTCCGCTCGAATATAGACTATTTAAGACGTCGCTATTTCACCGATTTTACGAGTCTGACATGACAAAGTTGTGTAATTTTCGATTATTACAAGCTTCGATATTCGGTCCTCATTTAATAATCGATTGTAGCTTCGAGGAATACATGAATCAATCAGAATTGTTAGCTTGTGCGAAAGATATGCAAAAATCGTGGTATGACAACAGAGATCACTTTTACCCGTATGATATAATGTTTTGTAACCTGCATAAAAATTCTCGTCTATTTTCGCGATTATCTGGTGCTCTTCCACTTCTCGAAACTGATCCAGGGTTTCCTTTTAATTTCACTGATGAAAATTATTTAGATTTATTTCCAAAAGAGCAACTCGTTTATTTGACTCCTCATTGTAATGAAGAAATGAAGAGTTTCGATGGAAATTCTATTTACATAATTGGTAATAAAATTTGAGTTACATTTTTAAATGTATTAGCGATAATTTTCTTACATAATATTATTTCTAGGTGGATTATGGGATAAATCTAAAGATTTGGCCTTAACATTAGCAAAAGCAAAAAAAGAAGGTATACGAAAGGCCAAATTTCCATTAGATAAATATATAAAGTGGACTTTCGGCAAGAAAACACTGACCATTTCCGAGGTAATGGTATAAAACATTAAAATTTCTATCGTGTTTATCAAGTCACTTCAATCAATTTGTATTGCAGTGTGTAGCAATTATGAATGACTTGAAAGATGACAAGAGTTGGAATTTCGCACTCAGACATCTAAAAACAAAACAAATGAGTGGACGTGACTTGTTCGATGAAGGTGGATTTTGGAAAACTGATCCAAAGACTGCTAACCATTTCAAAGAACGCAATCGTCAGAAACATGTATAAGATAATATTGTTTCTGACGATTGCGTTCTTTGAAAATATTACTCACAAAAGGTTAGTTTCATTTCAAAATGTATGACTGTATGAGAAATCGTTCCCCAGAATCTTTAGAGGTAACTTGGTGGTATTTTGTTTTTGAATTCATGCATTTTATAATTTTTGTTTGTTTGTGATATACCTACCTACGTAAAGGGTAGTAATTTTGAATTGATTCGTATTGCTATGTTATGTACTGTGTTACGACCGACTGTACCAATGATTTTGTCGAATAAATTTGAACCAGTAGGTATCCATTTTCATTTCAACAACAAACTTGAGTTTCTATATTCACTATTCAGTTGTTGATTGGTTTCATTGAGTTCAGATTTTTGTGCTCTAACTTTCGAACATAATAATTTTTCATCTCAATGTTGTCTTTCTCTTTCAGTTTCACACTTTTATATCGTTAATGTTAAATGATTAACGAAAACCTCTCTAATTTTTAGGTTTTTTTTTCATGCATAAAAATGTATGCTACAATAGCAGTCGTACGAATACCACAAAGGTTATGAACCTTGTAATTTCTATCTTGTTAGTTGTTTTGAATTTATTTTGGGTGGTTTGGGGAATAAATTGGGCGGTTTAGGAAATGGGCGATTTCGTTGTCGCATCTGGCAACACTGGCGAAGAGCTCATTGCTTGTTTTTTTTTTCAACTTAAAAAAAAATGTTTCCTCATTCTGTTACAATTTATATCTAAATATAAGTATAGAGAAAGTGATAGTGATAACTTAGTAGAGAAAATTTGTTCAATCTTTCGATACGATGGATCCTCGTCATTACGAGTTATTTAACGTTGTTGGAGAAGGTTCGTTCGGTAAAGTTTTCAAAGCGCGTTATCGAGCAACAGATGAACTTGTTGCGTACAAAGTGATCTCCAAGGTAAATAACTATAACTATTTTTCCATTCTAAAAATATCATCTTCAAAAGTTAATTTCTTGTGTTTAACTTTCAGAATGGGAGGAAACCGGCTGAAGTATTCATGCTTCGAAAGGAATGTGAGATTCAAAAAGCACTGAAACACCCTAACATAATAAGGATGATTAATTCTTTTGAGACTGATAACGAAGTATTTTTTTACATTCATTGATCATTCATTAATAAGTAGCTTACCAGCTAAGTGGAAATCATTTTGTATGGTTTTAATTTTTTGTAGCTTGTGGTAATTACTGAATTTGCTCAAAATGATCTAGGACGAGTTCTCAAGCAGGAAGGTGTATTTTCAGAAAATAAAGCGAAAAGAATTTTGAAAGACTTGATTGCTGCGCTTTATTACCTTCATTCTAATCGAGTACTTCACAGGTAATAAATATTCAAATAATGATTGAAATTAGACCTAAAAAAATCATATATTGAAGTATGTATTTTATTTTATTTTTCATTCATTTTAGAGATCTGAAACCGCAAAATGTCTTGCTAGATGCGAACGAAACAGCCAAATTATGTGATTTTGGTTTCGCCAAGTCTTTAGGACGTGATCTACTGACGTCTATTAAAGGCACGCCACTGTATATGGCTCCCGAGCTTATGAACGAGTCGCCTTATGACCACAGAGTAGATTTATGGTAGATATTAATTTTGTTATTGAATGAAAATCATTAATGCAACATTTTTAATTCATTATTCTTTTGTACAGGTCTCTTGGATGTATCGCGTATGAACTATTAACCGGCCATACTCCTTATTCGACCACTTCCATCGTGCAGTTGATTCAAATGGTTAGAATGAAACCTATCCAATGGCCTAATCATTTATCGGAAGTCTGTCTATCGTTTTTAAAAGGACTGCTACAAAAAAATCCTCTCGAGAGGCTTTCTTGGCCCAATTTACTGCATCACCCTTTTATCGCTCATACGTTTTTTCCTTTGGTACCTGGTAAGATGTTGAAAATATATTAAAAATTGTATTTGACATTATTGCCAATTAATTTATAATATTTTTCTTTGCTTGTTTAGATTACAGAATGAATTCGTGGCATTTGTTACCTATAGCTGCTTATAATTTTATGCCTATTCAGTCCCCTATGCCAAACATTTCATATTACCCAACGACTACGAGGCAGTTAGTAATGAATTTGTCCGTTTATTTCATTAATCAGTTATATATTTAATGGAATACGTTCATACTCCCTAGAACAACTCCGTCGAATAAATTATGCACCGATTCGACGACTTTGACGTTTAACAAATCGAACAACACCATCGAATCTAACCCCGAAGACACTTCCAACGACCCAGCTTTTCTCGCTCAGAAAGAAGAATGGCTGGAATTTTTAAAGAAAAACATCGAAGATATTATGTATTCAGGAGATGCGGATGTTTTAACTGAAAAAGCATCGTTGATGCTGATTATGAAAGCTTTCAACAATTGTAAAAAATGCCCTATCGTGGTAACCACAGTATGTAGATTATTATCGTTACCGTTCGTCGTAGAATCTATATCCGAATCGCAGTTATCCGCCATCAAAGAGGTAAACCATTACTTTAATTCCGGTAAGTAATCTCGTACTAAGCAAGTATAGGTAGCTTAATTATGATTTTCTTATTTCAGAATTACTTCGACGGATTAATTATGCCCGACTTGGTGAAAACAGCCAAACAAATGATTAAGCAGTTGAATTCCGATAAGGAAATCGACTCTAACCATGGGACTGCACTTCAGCACTTATTGCTGCTTGTATGTCATTTGACTTTCGTCGATAATTGTTTTCTAAAACAGTACTTTCAATGTTCCACAAGTCTGTACCAAATGCAAACGGTGAAAGATATTTTGTCTGTGAGAACTAAAAAAGAATCATTCTCGGTGGTGAAATATTTTATTTCGATTACACTGCGGATGTATATGTTGGTTCCCAATAGTAGGAGGCTGATTGTGCCTCCGTTGCTAGACTGCGTTAATGGTAAATTTTTATTTTTTTGCGTGATTAGTTTTTCTGAGGAATATTTATTCCATACGTTTACTTGTTTTTTATTTTTTTTATTTGAGTAGAGTTCCACGCTATTTTGCAAGAAAGCGATGACGTTGTAGTTCAGACTAGATTGTGTACATTTATCACTATGCTGAGCATCACTCAGCCTAATTTTAGGTCTAAATTGAACGGCAATGAAAATTTAATCGAAGCGCTGAATAAACTAAAGCTAACTTCTAGTTTACCTTCTGTACATCAGGTGCGATTACCAATTCGTTTAATTTGCGGTGGCGTATTTGATAGGGAATTCATGGAAGTCTGACTTCCCTCCAAATTTTCAAAGAAATGAGATTTTCATGAAGTGATACTAAAAAAATAATTGAAACCTTGTAAAAGTGGTTCTAAAATTATGCAAGATCTTAAAAAAAATTTCCGCGTCGATTCAGACTTTCATGTTTC
>FIZV01073328.1:0-14038 GCA_900050545.1 Trionymus perrisii
CCCATGGACACCTACGGGGCTAAAATTTTGTATGGGTAAGTTTCAACTCAAGTTCAAGGTCCTCCTGTAATTTGGTCGAAATCGGACAACCTTTTTTTTTTCGACCCACCCTAATGTACATACTACTACATACGTATACATACGACTACGAGTAGTATAGGTACGATACACGTAGGTATGCCTAAAAAATGTAATTCTGTATATCTCCTGATCCGTATTTCCGCCACGCCGCCGCCCGTAACCGTGGCACCCCTGGTTTTTATCATTACCGCGCTTTCGTACATACACTGCACCCGAAGGCGAAGATACTCGTAGTAGTCGTAGCACAAAAACAAAGACGTTTTCAATACAGACGGAAATGAGGTGGCATCAGTGTACACCCTGCGAGTTTCACAAACTAAATTACATTTCCATATGTCTCTAATGAAGAAGTATCACCTCGTACCGTGTACCTAACCTTTAAAACGTCGCGTCGTCAGGAAGTTGTAGACTATTTCATTTTACGAGTATCCGAGCCCGAGCTGGATCCGATTCATGCCGTTTATCGTACCATTATTTCCTCCACAATGAGTCTGTGTCTGTGTGGAAAACCAGTTCAATGAATTGGGTGTGAAGTAAGATACGACCAGATTGAATGCAGATTAGCGCGGAATGGTTGATTTTTTAACGATGGGTACAAAATTTATATTTAATTTCAATTTGAGATGTTCCATGATTTAAAAAAAATGTTATGATTTTTTCAGATTTTTTTTTCGTTTTATAAATTTGAGATTAGAAAAATTAAAATTTTAAGTCAATTAAAATGTTGATAAATGAAAGATGAAGTACCTATGTGCAATGTAGGTAGGCTAGGTACCTACGTAAGAAAAAATGAAAAATTGAGTAGGTGTAGGTATAGGTACCTAATTTAGAAAATAAATTGAACGATAATTTTTTTTTTAACAGAGAAAACTCAAAAAAATATACGTATAATTAAGTACGAGTAAAAGTTGCAAATTATTTTGAAAATTAAAAATTTGGGAAAATTAGATCGAGAAATTTTGAAAAAATAAAAACTGTAAATAAATAAAAATGAAGAATTTACTAAAAAAAAAATTTCAAATTTAAAAATCTCTAAAAATTGTAAATGGAGGATTAAAAAATTAGAAATAGGTAGGTACTTATGAGAAAAAAAAAGATTGTAGGTCAATCAATACATTGAAAAATATTTTTGAAAAGTTGAAAATTAGGGCGGGCAGTGGATCTTGAATAATCGGGGTTAAAGATACAGTTTGAAAATATATAAAAAATCAACTAATTTGAAAAAAAATATAAGTACTGAGAAAACTAGAAAAAATGAAAAAAATTGTAGAAGTTGAAAAGTTATTTTAAAAATGGGATTTTTTTCTTAAATATAAACACTTGGGTATCCAATTAAAATATTGTAATTTGTAAAAAAATGAAATTATAAAAAATTGAGAAAATTGTGCAAAATGAAAGTTAGAATAATTATTTAAAATTGGAAAATTGAGGAACCATGCAAAATAGGAAAATGTGGAAAAAATGAAAAATTGCGAGTAATGGGGAAATCCGAAGGTAATTAAAAAATTGACTTTATTTTGAAAACTTGAAAAAAATGTGCAATTTTGGAACTAGGTAATTAAAATTTCATATTTTTGTTGAAAATTCACAAATAAAAAACTTGGGAAAAATGGTAAAATTCCTAAAAATTGTATTTTAAAAAGTGGAAAAATCGAAAGAAACTATATTATTAAAAAATTCAACACGTCGCCTGGGCCTCTTTAAATGAAAATTATTCAAAAAAAATAATTAAATTGAAAAACTTTAAAGAAAATGAAGAATTATTGAAATATTGGAAAACTGATTCATTCAGGTCCGGATTGTCACATGAGGATGAGGGTGACTAAAAAAAATAAAAATTTGGGAGATCAAAAAGTGAAATTTAGTCGGGGAAACGAGATTATCACAAACGTGTTAAATTTTGGTAAACAAAGGGGTTCGAATTTTTAATAGGACACAATAACAAAGATTCACTCACGTGAAATAAATCAGTGAACATGAATTCCTACCTGAGAGATAAGTGAAAATAAAACATAATGGGTAGGTATCAACCTACTTTAATATTTGACATCTATTTCAAATGAAATATTAAGTATCGATTAATTCGATAATCACGAAGGGAAAATTACGAAGGGAACGTTTTAAAACGTATTTTAGATTAAAATCGAAAATTGGAAAAATATTAAAAATATATCATTACGAAAAATTTTGATTGTGAATCGTTCGGAGCTCTGATTAGCTCATTAGGAACGATTCACTTTCTACTATTATTAAAATTAAATCATAATTAATTATTAAAAAAAAAAATGGGAATTATAATTAGGGGTATTCGGCCGCCTACCTGGCGGACAGAGATTTTTCTCTAGCCAGACATGGCTTAACTCCAATCAATAATTCCGGTATTCACAAATTTTTTTTTTTAAGAAAAAACACCATTAACGATTATTTTAAAATGTATTCACATCTTTATTTTTGTTTACACGAAAAACTAAAATTTACTAGTACTCAATCTTTTTAACATAAAAAATTTGTGTACTCCACGAAATCATATATTATAACTCATAACTCAGTATCTCATCTACTTCGATTAGCTTCATACGAGCTAAAACGGAAACATTATTACTTCAGTAGTGGGGATTATGGAATTATCATAATAGTAGGTAATTCTATATTACATATTTATTCCCCCTTTAAGAAAAAAAATTTTCTACTAGAAAATTTTGACAAAATTAAAAATAACACAATTTACTTCTAAAAAAAAAACAACGAATACAACTGATAATAAAATATATAATAACGACGATCGTGGGATACACGAAAAGGAACGAGCTTTTATAATGATAATTAACAACACTTTTGAGAAAAAATATAAAAACGAGAAAATTTTATTTCGTAGAACGACGTTGTTGTATCGGTAATCCATATAGTCGAATAAAACTATTAAACAATAAATCTAACTCTTCTGTAGAATATTTAGATAACGCGGTGGCTACTTCTAACGATCGTAGATTAGGCCAGTATTCTCGAATGGCTATCGTAAAAATGCGGGAATCTGGGATTTTTTCCGGCCATCTTGGTGATCTGGCTGTTGTAGCACCAGAGTATAATCATTGGGATTATAATCGAAGACCCATCCATGTATGAATGGTTGGCCAAGAACGAAAATATCGTCTTCGATTCGATTGTCATCAACAACCAGGCATTTTATGTTGAATTTTCTACTTTCTTTCGTTTTTGAACGAAAAATTATTGGTACAATTAACGTGGTATCAGCAACATAGAAAGATTCATCCTTCCACGGGATAACTATGTGGGTTCTACCGCTTTTGGTTGGTTCCAAGTAACGAAGTGGGTTTGCTCGAATGATTTCGTTTGCCAACGATTTAGAGATAATATTGACCGGCAAGAGCATGTCAATAAAAACAGTGCGGAAATTTTCTACTGTTTTTACGCAAGCAGTGGAAAGTTGCTCTGGCGCACGAATTAGGTATTTTTCATTGGATGGACGAAGTGACGGCAATACTAGCTTTCCTCTTCTGGTATCGATGCTAGGAATGTTGAATCTGCCTAGGTTATCATATGATCTTGCGAGTGGCCACCTTTTTTCGGAAGAATACGTATATAATGTTCGTCTAGTAGTGTCATCCATTGGGATGTCGACGAGTTCATCCGCTATAATCGACGTTATAGAAGACATGTGCTTGAAGTATATCTCAGCTTCTATCCTAAATCGCGGGTACTCGTGGGATACACGAACATATTCCGGATATAATGGAGCGACTATTTTTGTCTGGTTTACCGTATGTTCTCGTAACTTCTTTAGTTCGCCGTGAATCCAGTGCAATTTTTGAGCTTCTGTCTGGAATTTAGGGACTGAAATTCTAGCCTTATCACAATGGGCATTCATAGCTGGTGCCGGTTGATGATCAATAAAACGATAATACGGATCCGCGGAGGTATCAGGTACTCCATAGTCTAGTGAATAATCCGAGAAGGTTGCAGCCATTTTTTCACGAGTGGTTGTTATTAAGATGTCGTCAGCATACGGAATTATCTTATTATTAGAGATTCCTTTCTCTTCCTTGGGATGAATCGTACGTTGACTTTCTTTGAGTTCGTTTTTAGCGGAGGTTGGAGTTAAGCTGGGTGTCAAACGAATAGGCTGTTGCAGTTCATGTGTGAAGGTGGAGGACGGCTGAACCGGCTGACACAATGACGACGAAGATGAATCCGTCATAGCATTCCAAATCTCACTACCATCCTGGGATGCGTCGACGATATCCGCAAACCTCACTTGACTTTCTGAAACGATAATTGGTCTTGCTCGGAAATTGCAATAAATTTCACCTTCCGTGATTTGAAGTAGGTCACTTGGAGCGAATACTACAATTTCAGTTTCTTCGAAATATAACGAGTTTAATATTAGGCGACCTTTGGATGCTAGTTCAACGTAAATCTCCATTAGGGGGTGCATGTGTCCCCTGTTACATCGAATAACGAACTGAAACATATAAACCATTTATATGGAAATTAATAATTACATGTAGAATATTTCAATGTTTACGAGTTAATTTTTTGGAGATATTGGGTATTCACGATAACGACGAAGTTGACGAATATTCTCGCGACGAGTTATCGAATTATCACGCACATCAGCTAGTTCATAGACATTTCGAAATATTTCGCGAATCACTTTGTATGGTCCAAGCCATTGAGACGACAATTTCGCGGAAATATTTTTATCTTTCGATGATAAAATATGCGTACGTATTAGAACTAAATCACCGGGTTCGAACAACGTATAGTTAGCTTGTTTATTTCGACGACGTTCAATTTCTTTTCGCGTACACGATCGGGCGAAGTCTTCGATATTCGGCGGACAGGTACGATTAGGTGCGACGATATCTGCTAACGGGTCTGGTATAGGTTTTTTAAATACGACTTCATATGGAATACATTTCATTGTCAAGACTTCATATGGAATACATTTCATTGTCAAACTCTCTGTTGGGTTGAGTTTGTTTTCGATATCTTGCATGATTTGGGACCATTTTCCTTGCTTATCAGGTATATACTTTCGAATGGTACTTCCAATGGTGGCCATGATACGTTCGGCCGGATTGCTACTAGGTGTATAGCGAGAGGTGTACCGAAGTGTAATATTTTCTTTTGTCCAAGTATCTTTCCAATGATTAGATCTGAATTGAGGACCATTATCACTCAGTATTATCTTCGGTTTACCAAATTCTGCTATCCAACGTTTGATTCGATCGATCGTTGTACTGGATGTTACTTTACGCAAAGCATACAGGCGTACAAATTTTGTAAATAAATCTTCTATGACGAGAATTGTATCGTTACCGAAGTTGGACTTGGGAAGTGGGCCGAAATAATCAATACAGATGACGTGATTGAAAAATTCTGCATGTACACTGGTAATCGGACCTTCCATCTTGACATTGGTACGATTGGCGAGTTGACAGCTGAGACATCCGTTGACATATTCGGTTGCACGAACGGTAAGACCAGGAAAATCAAACTGTCGACGAATTGCAATAATCAACTTGGTGACTCCAATATGTCCATATTCTTGATGGTAATGATTTATTAACGAACTTTGCAACGAACTAGGGACATATACACGAAATTGGCCATCTCTACCTTGATACATGTACATCTGTTTTTCTTCATTGAAAATGACATTTTTATCTTCACGAGCAATAAACATATGAAGTCTTTCGTCTTCTTGTTGATACTGATATATTTTACAAAATTTATCGAGAAGCGTCGGATCAATATTATAATCAAACATAAATATCGATGTATTCTTTTCATTACGAGTAACTTGGAATGAATAACGGGACAAAAAATCGGCTACGTGATTTTTTACACCGGAAATATGGCTGATTTCTAATTGAAAGTTCTCCAAGTAAAGCATCCATCGAATAAGACGAGATGGAAGTAATTCATTCCGTTTCAAATAGGTAATTGCTATGTTATCCGTGTAAAGCGAAATTTTATGACCTAGGAGCATATAATAATTTTTGGCAAGCGTATGTACCACAGCAAGCAATTCCAATTCCATTACTGTATAATTTCTTTCATGTGGTTTTAACACGCGGCTTGAGAATGCAATCGGTCTCATAATGGGTTCTCCATCCTTCATGTCTTCCTGCATAATTACTCCAGCGATGGCTCGAGTTGATGCATCGGTGTAAACGACAAAAGGTTTGGAATAATCGGGGTATGCGAGTAGTGTAGCTTCAGCAAGTGCAGTTTTTAACGCTTCGAAGTTTTGTATACGTTCGGGTGTCCAATGGAATTGACTTTTCCCGGTAGTCATCTCATATAAACTGTCGCAAAGGTATGAAATACGGGGTATGAACGTTCGGTAGTATTGAAAAAATCCTAGGTACCTTTGAAGTTCTTTGATTGAATTTGGTTTTTCAAATTCAAGTACGGACTTTACTCTGTCTTGGTCTATTTCTGTTCCATCTTTCGATAAAATCATACCAAGATATTTTATTTCGTGTTGACACCATTTCGACTTAGCAACGTTGAGTGTCATATTAGCGGCTTGAATTCTATCCAATACGGTATTGATATGTATAACGTGTTCCGCATAGGTGCGTGAGAAAATGAGCACATCATCTACGTAACATATAACGAAGTCTAATCCGTGTAGCACGATTTGTAAGGCCCGAATAAAGGCAGGCATGCTATCGACGGTACCATAGGGTACACTTTTCATAACGTAGCTAACTCCTTCAAAGGTAAAGGAGAAGTAACGCCAAAATTCTTTTTCGATCGGTATCTGAAGAAATCCGTTGTTGAAGTCTAATGACGTAAAATAATTCATATCTTTGAATCTGGTCCGTAATATCTCGATATGTGGAACTTCACTCGAATGCATCATAAGGTGTGGATTTAATGGTCGGTAATCTCCGCACGGACGAACTTTTCCACCTCCCTTATCTACGACAACCAAACCCACTTTATAAGTTGACATGGATTCTTCGATAATATTTTCGTCGATCCACATTTTTATGGTGGTACGAACGGCAGGTAGGAATTTCTGTGCGATCGGACGAGTTTTGCACCATATTTTCTTCGGCATGGTGTCAGCTATTTCGAAACGATGAGTGTATTTGTTGCAACGTCCTATACGGTTCTCAAATACTTTCGGATGGGTAAGTATCGTGTTCCGAAGAGAACGTTTTTGCTCGGGTGTTAAATTAGCGAGTTCGAGCAATAAATTTGTCTTAATTTCAAGTTCAAGATCGCCAGTCGGTGTCACGGCATTTATTGAGTTGATACTAAACGAACAAGCATCATACGACATTGTCGGTGGCAACGACATCACGAAATCACATTCAATGTTGGGCTTGGTAGTGCCAGTAAATGGAATATCGTACGATTTATTTTCTTCTGGACGACGAATATGGATTACGTTTTCGACGAAATCTACGGTTAATCCGAGTTGACGGTATATACTTCGGCCTAGTATCAAATCTTGATTCAAATCTTTAGTAACGAACATTGGAACAAGATGAACTTCAGGCTGTTCTCCTTGTTCTTTGAATGTGAAATACATACGGGCGATTTTGGTGATTTTTGGACGGCTTTTTCCCGAAGCTAAGGTAAAATATTTACCCATACCTAGTGCATTGGTTTCTGCACAAACAGATGACGGATTTCTAGCAATTATCTGTTCATATTTTGATTCGTTGATGAGTACATGGGAACATCCTGTATCGACGAGGGCATCGACCTCTTCACCGGAGAATGATATGATAACTGTAGGTACTACGTCAGCGAGGGGGGTATTTTTCTTCGCAGGACGGATGGCATCGTTCACTATTTCGTTCAGACGAAACATGGAATAATCTTCTTGACCAATTACGAAATTATCGATGTGTGTATTTTCGAAATTAATCGCATTACTGCTAACTGCTTCGAAGAATGTACGATCGTCGAATTGTTTCTTGATATAATTGGCGAATACGACTCTGAGTTTAGTATACGTATCACGAGAAAAATCATATACGTTAGGTGTACCATCGATGTTTACTTTACGGTACATATGTGAATTACATTCGTACAAAATTTCGTTTTCGTAGGTATACGCGTACCATGGTTGATCTTTGTAAATTTTCTTTCTCGTAGTGAATGTTGAAAACAGGTTCCAGTATGCACATTGATCTTTTGTTGATAAATGATAAATGGCAGAGTTTGCTTCTTGGAGATATTTCCAATATTTAACGTCATCTTCGCGATCGATTTCCGGTGGTAGTAAACACAATATAATTTCTTTTACGTGATCTCGATTACGAAGTAGTTCGATAATAGTACGTAAATCGACACGAAAATTTGATGCGTCGAAATTAGAATGACGAATATCTGCATATCCGATATAAACGATGACATAATCAAATCGCTTCGGTAACGGTTTGGATTTTAGCATAGTTAGAAACATTGTAACGTTCATATCGTTGGATACAAGTAATGCTGGTTCTTTTTTCGTATCGTCTTTCCAATCGTAGAAAAAATTAGCCAAAGCTAAATTTCCCAAGTATGCTACAGATTTACGGAACTGGAGTGTGAGTTGCGTAACGTGAGTAGTGTTACTTTTCAACGAAGATGTAGATGACGTTGGAATATCGTTAAGTGATAATTCGGATTTTTGTACAGCTTCTTCTCTCGATGACGGCGTAGCGGCGGGATTTACTTTGATCGATTTTGTAAATTTTGTTTCAGAGACGGAACTAGTGGGCGATGTAGGCTTCTTTTCACATTTGCTTACATCGGATATTTTACTAACGGATGAGGTATGACGAACGGTAGATGATTTTTCAATGTTAGCGGCGATTATTGGAGATGATACTGGTTCGACGTCGGCTGTGATATTATTTATGGCGTCGTTGTTGGTGTTAGGTACTGCTACGACGATAGGTGAAGTTGAATTTGGATTAGGATCGACGACGGTCGATTTGAACGAATCTTGTTGAGTGTCACGACCATCGATACTCAACGCTTCAAGTTTAACTTCTTATTGGTTGATTCGGATTCACCTAACGCGTCTTCATAGTCGGTTTCGGCTTCAGAAAGGTATGGAGTATCAATTTCTTCCAATTCGTCGTTTTCATTATAACGATAATATGATAAGGTGTTATCATCGTTAAGATATTCGACGTAACCGGATTCAGATAAATCGACAGCATTTACTTTACCTTGAATCGACGGTTTTTTGATTTTGACCGTTGATTTTGGCTTTTTAATTTTATCGGCTTCCTTTGTTTTCTCAGCTAGCGGTATATCGGAAGTTTTGGTAGGTTTCTTCGTAAATTTATTAACAGCTGGTTTGCGCCATTTAAAACGAGTTGGATCGAGTTGCGTATTTTTCGATTTATCGAACGATGTTTTGGAATGGCCAATTGTTGCATTTTCGGAGAAACGTTGTAAAATTGCGGATGGATCTAACATTTTAAAATCGGAAATATTCATCTTTTCGATTTCGCGCAGGTTTAGTAAAAACCCATCGACAGTTGTTGTTGAACTAAGACGAGTGATATCGCAAGCTTCGATGATATTTGGGCATTCTGCGTGGAGAAATTTACGACGTAATTCTTCAACGATGTATTTGCCTTGGATATGTGGATTGTATACTAAACGTCGTAACCAGAATTCAGCATATAACGACGGTGTCATTTTGTCTTTGGCGTTGGATGGCTTTTTTAACGATTGGTATTTGTCTAGATGAAACGATGAAATCTCTTGATAGAACGCTTGGTCGGTCATAGTTTCACGAATGAATGAATCAAAAATATCGTCAACATTTCCATTTTGATCGGCAGTTAATACGAATAGTCGGAGATCATCCGTATCAATTAGATTTAGAAAACCCTGTATTGCATTAAAATGGTTGGTTGTATGAGGCATTACATAACGTTCGTATTCGGCGATAAAATGGGCCGGAGCTCGCCAATCATTCTTACCGATGTATGGTTTGATATGAGCTCGTCTTGCGAATATATGACCCATAGATTTCGTAAGGTGTTCTGGTATCATATTATTTTTAGTAAATATACGAGTAGGACGAACAAACGTTTCGAAAGGTCGCGTCATCGAATTATATTTTAGAAGAATTCGATCTTTCTCGGTAATATCTTCTGGTACACTCGGCGACGTATGAATGAGCGGCGGATTGAACGAAAAACGGCTTTGGGTTTTATTTGTTACGCTGGTAGTATGTTGATTAGGTGGTGGTGGATTTATATTATTCGTTCGGTCTTCTATTTCGTCAATATATGAATCTTCGATAGCTTGGTCGAGTCGTTGCATTTCATCTTTGAATACGTTTAAATCGTCTCGGAATGCTGATAACTCGTTGGCACGTTGTTGGTTTAAGCGTAGCATATCTTCAGTACGTTTCTTATCGAGTTTCAACATATCTTCGCGACATGATTTTAATTCTTGAGCTAATAAATTACCAGTAGCGGAATTACGTTGATCGAGATTATTTATTGCAGTCTCGAAACGATGTAAATTTTTGTTAATCGATCGAAAATTCTGATTAATTGAATCAAAGCATTGTGATAATAACGCTTGGTCACTTATCGAATTAGGAATGTGAATCGTTTGATTACTTGACGAAGATATCGGCGGCGATGGATTAGTATACACGTGAGTAATTGGATTCGGCGACGACGATATACTTGGACCGGAGGTAAACAAATTTGCCATAAAAGTTGACGGAAATGTGACGTGTGGCGGCGGCGACGGTGTCTTTTGGTTACGCGTTTCAATCACATTAACTTCAGGATACAGATGTTGATTTGAAGTTGGCATATTTCTTGTACTTGGAACGAAGTGTACTCAGGTTGACCGGCAGTGACGTACGTACTAATGATTTGATTATTCGACGACGATACAGGCGGCGACGATACAGGCGGCGACGGTTCAAACGGCGACGATACGGACGGCAACGGATTTGTGTATACGTTATAATTAGGCCATAACAGGCTGGGTGGTAACCGCTCGTAATCAGTGTTATCATCAGTGATCAGCGATGAATTACTAGATTGCTCATCATTGTTATCATTTGAACTATTGTGTACATTTTCGTTAATTACGTTATCACGATCATCTTCTTCTGGTATGTTTTCAATAAGATCGTATCTCAAATGTGGCGAATGTTCTATTGACGGTGGTAAATGCATACTCGCAGGTGAAACGGTTGGCGATATTATATGCGGTATCGACGACGGTCGTGTAATATTTGGGTACACGAGCTGAGCTACATATTGACGAGTAGCGAAAGAACCATTTTGTAATGTACTGCTAAGCTGATACGAAAATGTACCAAATGTTGACTGATCTACGTATGCATTTTCACTGATAACATGAGCTCGACGAGGACGTAGGTGTTCATGTGGTGGTAAAACATTTCTCGACGAAAGGGGTGTAGTTTCGACGTAGGTATTTGGTACAATGGACTGGATCTGTGTACTCGACAACTGTGGTGTAATTACGATATTGGTAGTTGGTACAACGGACTGGATCGACGGAATCGACGATGGTACATTGGACTGGAACTGTACGTCTTCTGGTTCACTAACCGGAAGGTTCACAACCTTCTTGGAACGAGTTGTCGGCTTTCGAAACCGATTTTGTGGACGCGACATATCACTATCACTATACGAATTGCGAAAGGACGAGCGAGAACTACGCGCACTATTAGTTCGATTTATAAAAACGATTTGATAATACCGATTATTATTATACATCTCGCGAAACCAGTTTGGCAAGCCGAATGTTAAAAAAAAATGAAAATAAATTGGGGGGATAGGGATACTTATGTATATATCGATACGAAAGCAAAACAAAATACGAAAATAAAGCGTATCGGGGAAAAACGATAAAAAATAAAAATCTAAATCTAAATTCGATTAATAACGATATACCTACAGTAGAATGATCAAAAATACTCGGTTGGGGATGTGAATTCGCATCCCACGAAGGGCGCCAGACGTAACGAACGTCAAATTTCGTTACTGTATGTACACCGTGATCAACGAATAAACTATACATTAATAAACACCAATCTCTCACCATTTTAGACATAGTAAACAACGCAAAACGCTAAGTCGAACGATAACACAATACACATTTGATTCAAATAAAGACGCAAGATATTTACGATTTCTTCTTAGGAAAAGACACGAAATAAAATTTTAGAAAACACGAGATACACGATAAATTTGAATAGCACTGGAAAATACAACGAGTTTAACTGGAGAAGACTTTTCACTGGAAATGATTTTACGTAACTGTTGGTAAACAAACAATCAAAACATGGCTGATTACAATAGCGCATGCGCATGATGGTCTTCTCGATTCAAACCACTTTGTTGGCGTTGGGTAGTTTTAGCATGGAATAACTTGAATAATAGAGCGTGTAACAAATTCTCGAATTCGGTCTTCTTATCGCATCTTCTTCGATGTGAGCTAGTGTCTTTTGTATTCAATGTGTTATCTGGGTTCTATTTTTAGAATTCTGCGCTGGGAACTTCAGTCTATAGGTTGACGAGGTATATTCGATGTAGTTCCGAGTTGTTGGATCACATACAAATACAAATACAAATAGGTATAATCTTATTACTAAGGGTAAAGTGTCTCCAGATAGGCAATTCTACATATTATCCTACATTCGGTTAGGCTACAACGTGGAGGATTTAACCTTGAAAGTAATATGATAAGGTTTTGGATACATTACAATCAATATTCCGTACTGGTTGTAGGGAAACCGATTTAACGTAGGAATAACGAATTACTACAGGAAAAGTATTGCTCTCTCGCGATAGAGCAACGATAGATTTTTGGGATAGGAATAAACATGGTAGTTTAGTGGATTCGAGCTATTTTAGGATTTAAATGAATAGGCTAAATGAATAGGATTTGGCTCGAGTTAAACACGAATGTCACTCTCGAGCCCCACGTTGGGCGCCATTTCACTGATTTATGTCACATGAGGGTGAGGGTGACTAAAAAAAAAAATAAAAATTGAGATCAAAAAGTGAAATTTAGTCGGGGAAACGAGATTATCACAAACTTGTTAAATTTTGGTAAACAAAGGGGTTCGAATTTTTAATAGGACACAATAACAAAGATTCACTCACGTGAAATAAATCAGTGAACATGAATTCCTACCTGAGAGATAAGTGAAAATAAAACATAATGGGTAGGTATCAACCTACCTTAATATTTGACATCTATTTCAGATGAAATATTAAGTATCGATTAATTCGATAATCATGAAGGGAAAATTACGAAGGGAACGTTTTAAAACGTATTTTAGATTAAAATCGAAAATTGGAAAAATATTAAAAATATATCATTATGAAGAATTTTGATTGTGAATCGTTCGGAGCTCTGATTAGCTCATTAGGAACGATTCACTTTTTACTTATTATTATTAAAATTAAATCATAATGAATTAGTAATTAAATGGAAATGGGGAATTATAATTAGGGAGTATTCGGCCGCCTACCTGGCGGACAGAGACTTTTCTCTAGCCAGACATGGCTTAATTCCGATCAATTCCGGTATTCACAAATTCACAACTCTAAAGAAACACCATTAACGATTTTCCAATATTATGTATGTATTCACATTGTTACTTTAGTTTACACGAAAAAAAAATTTAAATTTACTATTATTCAATCTTTTTTTTAAAACGAAAAAATAAGAAAAAAAAATCCGTTTTCAACGAAAACATATACTCTGTTCTATTCTACTAATACAGTAACTCAATCTCGACTCCGATTAGACACTTAGGTACTAGCTAAACGAAAACATCTATATCTGTAGTAGTGGGGATTATCGCAATAGTAGGTAATTCTACATTACAAACGACATATTATTATACGACCTATTTAGTTCATTTTTGATTTCTTTGAATGTCAGGGGTCCGTAGTGG